>JABUQX010077740.1:40000-60978 GCA_015478945.1 Trachelipus rathkii
TGCATTTGTTAAATTCTCAAAGTGTTTCAGTCTTCCTTCTGATGACAAACCTTCCACAAACGAATATAATCCGTCTTCTTTTTCTATTTTTTGCGAAATTTCTTTCAAATCTTTTAATATATATATATATATATATATATATATATATATATATATATATATATATATATATATATATGTATATATATATAAATATATAATTTAATTAATTAATTATATATATTATAATATATATATATATATATATACTATATAATTTTTTTTAGTCAATGTTCAGGACCCACCACGGCTCACAAGGAAAAGGCCATACTGGGTTGAATAATCAACACCATGGGGTGGGTTCTGGCATTTACATATTTTAAATGTATTAAAATATATAATTATTAATATATAATATTATTATTAATTATTAATTATAATATTAATTTGAATGGCGAAATGAATATTCAGTCAATAATAAATAATAACTAAGTAAAATTATATCCTTACATTATAAATAGTCCTAATATTACATAAAAAATCGTATGTTGTAAAGAATATTCACTTTTTGGATACAAGAAAATAGTTACTGCTAAAATGGAAAGATTTAGATAAGATATGGGATAATCTTTTAGAAGGTGTTATGGACCATAAAATAGGAAAATGACGACGACGAATAGCGTCCAGTTGGGAACAATCAATGAAGATATGGCGACGGCAAAATTTGCAGATGGGAGGAGGGTCCCGTGACATATAGTGACTGTGAGTGACATTGGTGTGGATAATACGGAGGCGTGCAAGTATCACCTCGTGTAAGCGTTTTCGTCGGTGGAAGGAAGACCACTCACCGATGCTCAGTTTTATATTTCTAAGTTTCGCTCCCCGCTGATCATTCGTCCAGCACTCTTGCCAATAAGATCGAAAGCCTTGTCCGAGAGCAGGATAGTAATCAGTTGATGGGAAGCTGCCTTTTCGAATGGCATCCGGGAAGTACCTGGAACAGCTTCGAAAAGAAGAGGCGGATATTTTGGCCTCTCTATCAGCACTTTCATTGCCAGTTACCCCTACTTGAGAGAGCGTCCAACATAGAATGATTTGTTTCTTACAAGAGAGGAGCAGCCGAAGAAATTGTTGTACAGCGGTAACCATTGCTTTTTTTTAGAATAAGGGCTTTTAAGCGCCTGGAGTGCGCTGAGTGAATCTGAATAAGGGAATAGAATTCGAGAAAGGGCAATCATTAAAGCAATTAATTTTGCCGTAAAAATTGAAGCATGAGGGGGAGGGTATGGGAGAGGTAGCGGTCAGGAAAGACGGCAGACGCACTCACACTGTCCCCTGTTTTATAGCAGTCAGTAAACACTGGAGTAAATTCACCGTGAACTACGGAATGAGAAAGGAATGATGCCTTTAACAAGGCAGCAGGGTGGCTAGATTTGGAGAGAAGGTCAGGGCCAAGCAAATGGTGGGAGCGAAGAATAGTCAAGGTGTGTAACCTTCGTCTATAAGAGAAAGGAAACACATTTTGCAAAGGGATGTTAAAGATATTAAGGATGTTATGAACTGCGTTTGCAAATGGCCAGTAATTAGGATTCTGAGGTATCTCGTGCAGAATCAGTGTCAGAGCAGACGGTAATGGGGTTTGAAAACGAAGATAACTTGTGCACTTGATGTATTTCCTTCGAAGAGAGAGTGGAATCACATTGGATTCAACTTCAAGGCTCACCTGGGAGGACGATCGGAAGGTTCCAGGAGAGATACGGATCGCCTCGTTTTGGATGGGATCTAACAGGTGTAGTAGAGTTGGGAAGGCCTGACCATATACTACGCAGCCATAGTCCAACTTCAATTGAATTAGGGTTGTGTGGGGACGCAAAAGGGACTTGCAACAAACATCCCAAGATTTTGAGACGAGATGACGGAACAGGTCAAGCACGCGATGACAAGTCGTTTTCAGGAGTTTAATATGCGGTGCGTATGTTAAGTGGTCATCTAGAATGAATCTTAGAAATTTGACTTATGAAGTTACAGGAATGGGAGAGCCATATAGGGTTAGGTTCGCTGGAAGAAGGTGGCAGGTTCTTCGATTCCCTTTTTTCTTAAAAAGCACTGCTGAGGTCTTGGTGGGAGAAAAATGGAAGCCATGGGAGTTACCCCATTGTGAAATATTATCAATAGCTAGTTAAAGTTGCCGTTCGAGAGAAGGCAGCCTGGCACCGGCAATATACAACGCAAGGCCATCAACGTAGAGAGAAAATTTGACCATCGGTAGGATAAAAGTAACGATGTCATTAAATCCGAGAGCAAATAGTAATACACTTAGAACACTACCTGCGGAACGACTCCATCCAGAGTAAAGTGGCGCGTGACAGAATAGAGAAGCACCGAACCTGGATGGCTATTGTTGATAGATAGAACATTTATGAAAAAGAGGGCTTGTTCCCGGAACCATGCGAATGGTGTTTAAAGGAGAAACCCAGTTACTGCACGTTGGTGTCATAGAGCTTTCCAAGGTCAAAGAAGAACACGCAAGACGATGCCCACCAGTTGAAGCAAATTTCCCGATGTCATGGTCTAGTTTTAAAACACGGGTTCGCGGTCGAACCAAATTACAATTGGAAACTTAAACTGAAAAGTTTTAAAAAGGTTTGGCGATTCTCCAGAACAGGGGAAAGCGGCCTAAACAATTTTCTCCCATTAATTTACAGGAATGACATGTCAGCGAAATATTGGCCTTTGGTTGTCCGCCAACCTCGGATCTTTCCCAGGTTTGGGGATAGGAATACAAAAGCTGTAGTTCAAATAGATGGAAAGAAGATTCTATCCAGATTCTGTTATACAGATTCAGCAAAAAATGCTGATGCCGAGGGATGGATATGTCGGAGGATGATGTACGAAATCATGTCTGGACGAAGAGCACCGTCTTTGCTATTCGACAGTGCATTTTGATACTCTGCAAGTGGTAAAAAGACGATTTATATGAATGATCTTCCCTTTCCTGCTTGAAAAATACTGGCAAAGTGCAGTGTTAGTTTTCTCAATTTTTGAAAAGGCTTCAGGATAGCGCAAGAATTCGAGTGGACTAGCAAAATAAACCAATGCATCTGCAACCGCTGAAGGAGCAGAGATCAGATCGCTAATATCAGGCCCATAACTGGAGAACTGTGGGTGAAGCTAAAGATAATCGCTAAATTTTTCTGTGTAACCTTTCACCTAAAGGAAAGGGGAGTTGCGGAGTTAACAAGTCGAAAGGTAAGTTCGAAAAAATTGTTTACGTGTTTGGCGATAAATTCGCCGAGATCTCGCCCAGCTGCCTTTAAAAATAATTATGTTTGGGGTGGTGCCGGTCTTTTGTATTACTTGTGAGTTTTCTTCTTCTCCTCGGCTACGCTTGTGAGCTTTTCTTGGACCATCCAGGGGTTGCCGGGACCCCGAACCCCCGAAAACAAGCCCCCCCTGGGCCCGGGGGCGAAGATTCGGAATGCAAGCTTAAATGCCGTGACTGAAACTTTGCTGGAAGAGCGAAAGGCATCAATCGACAGTCCGAAAACCGGTTGGTTGAAGGGATAAAGTTAAGATAGCTGTGGCTTGATAGAAAAGGAGCCCACTCGCTCGGTCATAACGCCAGATGAGTTAAGGTTGGAGTTAGGTTTTAACATTTGGGCTTGGCACAAGCTCATTTAAAGCTATTGGGTAGTGATCACTGCCCTATAAATAATCAAAGCGGGACAGGTAAAGGATCCATAAGGGAATGGGAGCAAAAGGAAATATAAATACAGGAATGTGGTGTACTCTAAAGTTCATATGTTTGGAGTCGTGTTAATGCCTCCAGTTTAAAAAGGGGGTTAGAAGATCTACAAGGATCTTGGTCTTACACAAGTTGGACAAGTCCGCCCTATAAGGGGGGGGGCCGGAGTTTGAAGTCCTCCTACGTTAACAACCAAAGCAGGGAGCTGCTTAAAAAGATCAGCTAAGTCGAACTTAGTAAATTCACAACTCAGAGCGAAGTAGATCGAGCAGATAGTAAGGTCGGTGGACAAATAAATTCGTGCTGCCACTGCATGAAATTTGTTTTGAAGAGGGACTGGAGAATAGGGGACAGATTTATGAATGAGTATTCCCGCACCTCCCCTAATCATTGTCACCTCTTTCTTATAGGTTAGCGCGCGATTTAGCGTTGGTGTACATAATGTATATATGCAGTTTGAACCAAGTTCTTCAAAAATTAGAGTGGTAGCCAGACAGTTCCATTGAAGGACTGTGTTGTTATAAATATTATGATGATGGTCTTTTTGGGACAACTGTCTCTATGTGACTAGGGGTAGTGTTGGATTGGAGGTGGATTAAGATGGAGAGGAAAGGCCGAGACGTGGATCTCGACGAGGAGAGGCAACAAATCCTGGTGGTAAAGAATAGTCATAAACAGAGATTTGGGTTGTACGACCGCTTTTGGGAAGGAGTTTTCAGTAGTATTTGGCGAAAGGGCTTCGCCATGAATGCGAGATAAATTGAGTTCAATCGAGTCCAAATTATTGTGTGGATTTGGTTGGTCGTTGGGAGGGCAACCAAAATGCTCATGTTTAGGAATGGGAGCTGTATCAGATTCAGAAATGTGTGAGTTATATAGAGTTGTTTCCATGGAAATGGGGGAGGAAGGTGTCACCAGAAAGGTGTAATCTTTTTGGAAAAGGTGTTGGGGTGCGATATTGGGTTCCAATATAGGATTCGTTGAGTTGACAAGGTCCAATACTGGAGATTCTGACAGTAATTCATCTTGCGAGTGATTTTAACAGATCCAGAACGCTTAGAGCGTTTGCGGCGTTTACGTTGGACAGTTTTCCATTCGCCTCTCTTGGAAGCGCAGGAAGCATTAGAAAGAGAGTGGGTCATCACATCAAGCTCTATTTGGGGGCTGTTATCCATTTCATCTGCTAGGGTATAGAATCCCTTGGGGAGTGCTGAGATGTGAAATTCGGAAGAGTTATAGGAAGATTCAGAAGAGCTAGAGTTATCTTGCAAACTATTAGAGGGGTTGATTGGTGAGTTGTTCGATAGCTGTGATTGTTTGGGTACAATCTATTGAAGTCATTGCTTTTGTCTCTGGAATAGACTTATGGCGAGGTCTCTTCTGAGTTGCATTTTTTTGCATCCGGGGTTAATGTGTTTTTGCTTAGAAATTCGGATGATTGGTATTTTAACGAATAATGCTTTAGCTGGTGATTATTCTTTTCTTTGTGTTTAGGAACATCTTTTTCCAGGAATTTAGTAAGTGGGAGGCGTATTAGGGACAAAGAGGACAGTCCTCTTGCATAAGTTTGGAGAACTATTGGGTAGGTTAATGGGACAGTGTGTCTTGGCAGGCAAATGTTTTTTCCAAGTTTTGGTTGTTGGATGAACCCAACTTAGTTTCTTGCTGGTTGCTGAAAACTAGTACTGCGGGATATGGGTTGTTTGATGGCTTTTTTGGAACGGGATGAATGGGTTCAAGGGCTGCTTATGTACTATTTGAGAAGTAGGTAGTGTGGGCAGATACAGGCAGACAGGTTGTAGTAACTGCCCGAGTTTCGCTGGGATTTGGGAGAGGAGTTCTACTAGGATGGGGTTGTGTCGGTGGATAAACATGCGGAGGCATGGGAGCTTAATTGTAGCTTAAGATTGCTTTTGTCTTGTAGGATATTTTTCATTGAGTTGGCGTATGGCATCTCTCCTGCTCAATTTACCGTATGTATGGTACATAACTCCAAAACTTCCTGTTCAAACAGGTAAGACGGGAATTTAAAGGAAGAAGCACTGTGTGAGCCTCCACAGTTTTTACAGTATGGTGTATTTTCACAGGGAGTGTGAAATAATTCTCCGCAGACTGGGCATACGTCATCCTGTCCCCTACAGTATTTTCAGGTGATGACTAAACGTTGACATTTTAAAGTAACGTTTGGTCGAAGGATAAAATGTTATGAGTAGTGAAACTATGGTATAGAATAAGAGGTATAAATCTAAGGTAAAAGTGTTCAGGTGGACAATCTTAGGGGCGTGGCAGGTGTGGGAAGAATTGATATGAGGAATGAACGCATTTTTTTAGGCAGTTGTGTGGTGTGAAGAAGGGCGTAAATGAGAGAATAAACGAGAGTACATTGAGATGGTTTGGTCATATAAAAAAGGATTGATGATAGTCGGTTGGTTAAGCGGATGTACAATGGTGAGTGTGCTGGGAATCGACCGGCTGGGAGACCCAAGAAAAAGTGGACTGAAACAGGAAAGGAATGCGAGTCTGGCAGAGACAAGAAAAAAAAGGTGCATAACAGGAGTGAATGGCTAGGTTTTGTGAGGGGGCATGATTGTGGAATTTGCCCAGATGAACCCCACATTGACGAGATACTACAGCGAGGGTCAGTCGTGGTCTCGTGAAACCTCAGGGTGAATTTTTTGATTGCGACGATTTCTCACTAGGGGTATAAAGGGGACGGTAAAAGGGGGGGGGGCTTTCTTTTCGACTTGCGTCATTTTCTTCTGCGGATAGGAGGAAGATAATAATTATAAAAAATAATAAATAGTAATAATAATAATAATAATAATAATAATAATAATAATAATAATAATAATAATAATAATAATAATAATAATAATAATAATAATAATAATAATAATAATATAATTTTTGAAGGATGTGTCACCACTGCACGCAAAAAGAGCGACTATACCATGTCAGTAGAACTAACACAGGGGAAGTCCCTACACAAAACGAGAAAAATTAACTGTATCAATAGGTTTATATTTGATAAAAGATGTTCAGCTCATGGAGGGACGCAAAAACTTTGTCACTTCGAAAGTGGCCCAAGAAAAAGTGGACTGAATCAGGAAGGAATGCGGAGGTCTGGCGAGAACAAGAAAAAGGTCCATCATAGGTGTGAAATGGTTGACTTTGTGAGGGGGCATGATTGTGGCCTTTGCCCAATGAACCCCACATTGACGAGATAACATACATTGCGAGGGTCCGTCGCGGTCCGGTCAAAAGCAATTTGTTCCTGGCTTTTCCCAAAAGGAATGGTAAAGTGTCAGGTTTTTTCCAACTTGAGTCGGATGGCTGAATTGCGTCGCAACTCACATATTTAAATTAGAGCAATACTAAGATAATAACGAAGAAACGAAACAGACAGGACGGGGGATTTTCTCTCTCACAATGTCTAGACGAGAGATTGGTATGTCAAATTCGTAAACGGGCGAGAATCACCTCATGGCGACAACTCCGTTTACAAGAAGGACAAGCCAGGGACCTAAAAGAGGTTAATATTCCGCAGCTTGGCGCCACGAGAATCCTCCCCCAACTACGTTCGCAGCAGGAGGGAAAAAACCCTGACGGATACATGCGTAAAATCAGTCCGCAGGGGTTCCCAACAGTAATACTTCAGTGGGAAAGGAATACGTCTGCTAGTTTACATGCCGGTCGGCAGCACGTTTGGCTTCCGTATCAGCTTCTCGTTCCCGCGAAACAACCCAACATGGAAAGGGAACCCACAGAATCCAAATGCCCCCTCCCTATTCAATTTGAAGAACTGTTGAATCTTTTGGACAGATGAAACCAAAGGACTTCTTGTTGACCAGTCGAGAAGAACCAAGAAAGCGCCTCTAGAGTCCAGAAGAGAGATTCACAATGACTCAGGTCTGTCTACACTGATGGCTTCAAAACGGTAGGCGGAGTGAGAGCGTCGGCTGTCTTCCCAGATTTTACACTTTACCACACCCTGCCTACCTATACGTCCATATTCTCAGCTGAGCTGATAGCGCCGGTTTTGGCTGTGGGCAGAATTTGCAACCTACCATCTATACGTCAATTATACGATCTTCTCGGACCTAGAGGTGCTCTCTTTACTCTGCTCGACTGGTCAACAAGAATTCCTTTGGTTTCATCTGTCCAAAAGTTCAACAGCTTTGTTCAATTGAATGGGAGGGGCATTGAGTTCTGTTGGGTCCCTTTCCATGTGGGTGTTCCGGGGAACGAGAAAGCTGATACGGAAGCCAAACGTGCTGCCACCGGCAGTGTAACTAGCAGACGATTCCTTTCACTGAATATACTGTTGGGACACCCCTGCGACTGATTTTACGCATGTATCCGTCAGGGTTTTTCCCCCTGCTGCGAGACGTGTTGGGGGGAGGATTCTCGTGGCTCCAAGCTGCGGAATATTAACCTCTTTTAGGTCCCTGGCTGTCCTCTTGTAAACGGAGTTTTCGCTAGGAGGTGATTCTCGCCCGTTTACGAATTGGACACACCAATCTCACGAGGGGTTTTCACATGGTGAGAGAGAATCCCCCGTCCTGTCTGTTTCGTTCTTCGTGTGGTCCTCTTACTATTGCTCATATATAATATATTTGTGAGTTGCGACGCAATTTCAGCCATCCGACTCAAGTTCTTCCCTGACATGCTTACAATTTCTTTCCGGAATCGCCATGCTCATATTTTATTTGAGACCGCGACGGACCCTCGCTGTAGTATCTCGTCAATGTGGGGTTCATCTGGGCAAAGGCCACAATCATGCCCCCTCACAAAACCTAGCTATTCACTCCTGTTATGCACCTTTTTTCTTGTCTCTGCCAGACCTCGCATTCCTTTCCTGATTCAGTCCACTTTTTCTTGGGCCACTTTCGAAGTAACAAAGTTTTTGCGTCCCTCCATGAGCTGAACATCTTTTATCAAATATAAACCTATTGATACAGTTAATTTTTCTCGTTTTGTGTAGGGACTTCCCCTGTTGTTAGTTCTACTGACATGGTATAGTCGCTCTTTTTGCGTGCAGTGGTAGTCCCTGTACACATCCTCAAAAATTATTATTATTATTATTATTATTATTATTATTATTATTATTATTATTATTATTATTATTATTATTATTATTATTATTTTTATTATTATTATTATTATTATTATTATTACTATTATTATTTTATAAATTAATTTTTCCTCCTATCCGCAGAGAAAATGCGCAGTCGGAAAAGAAATCGTAAGGCTGAGGTGCGTCAGCCCCCCCTTTTAACGTCCCCTTTATACCCTCAAGTGAGAAATCGTCAGTCAAAAATCCACCCTAGGCTTCACGAGACCGCGACAGACCCTCGTTGTAGTATCTCGTCAATGTGGGGTTCATCTGGGCAATTTCCACAATCATGCCCCCTCACAAAACCTAGCCATTCACTCCTGTTATGCACCTTTTTTCTTGTCTCTGCCAGACTCGCATTCCTTTCCTGTTTCAGTCCACTTTTTCTTGGGTCTCCCAGCCGGTCGACTCCCAGCACACTCACCATTGTACATCCGCTTAACCAACCGACTATCATCAATCCTTTTTATATGACCAAACCATCTCAATGTACTCTCGTTTATTCTCTCATTTACGCCCTTCTTCACAACCACACAACTGCTAAAAAAATGCGTTCATTCCTCAAATATCAATTCTTCCCACATCTACCACGCCCCTAAGATTGTCCTCCTGAACACTTTTACCTTAGATTTATACCTCTTATTCCAGACCATAGTTTCACTACTATACATTTATTCTTCGACCCAAACGTTACTTTAAATGTCAACGGTTTGGTCATTCCTGAAAATACTGTAGGGGACAGGATGACGTATCCACAAGTCCTGCGGAAAGAATTATTTCAACTCCCTGGAAAATACACCATACTGTAAAAACTGTGGAGGCTCACACAGTTCTTCTTCCTTTAAATTCCCGTCTTACCTGTTTGAACGGAAGGTTTTGGAGTTATGTACATTACACAAATTGTAACATTTAGAGTGCCATACCCCAACTCAATGAAAAATATCCTACAAGACAAAAGCAATCTTAAGCTACAATTAAGCTCCCATGCCTCCGCATGTTTATCCACCGACACAACCCATCCTAGTAGAACTCTCTCCCAAATCGCAGCGAACTCGGGCAGTACTACAACTGTCCTGCCTGTACTGCCCACACTACCTACTTCTCAAATAGTTACAAAAGCAGCCCTTGATCAATCTCCCATCCAAAAAGCCATCAACAAACCCTATCCCGAGTACTGGCTCTCAGCAACGCAGCATGGAAACAAGTTTGGTTCATCCAACACAAAACTTGGAAAACATCTTCCTGCCAAGACACCTGTCCATACTACCCAATAGTTCTCCAAACTTATGCAAGAGGATGTATCTTTGTCCCTTAATACGCCTCCCACTATTACCAAAATCCCTGGAAAAAGATGTTCCTAAACACAAAGAAAGAAATAATCACCAGCTAAGGAATTCGTTAAAATACCAATCATCCGAATTTCTAAGCAAAAACACATTAACCCCGGATGCAAAAAAATGCAACTCAGAAGAGACCTCGCCATAAGTCTATTCCAGAGACAAAAGCAATGACTTCAATAGATTTTACCCAAACAATCAAGCTAATGAACAACTCACCAATCAACCCCTCTAATAGTTTGCAAGATAACTCTAGCTCCTTCTGATCTTCCTATAACTCTTCCGAATTTCCAATCTCAGCCTCCCAAGGGATTCTATACCCTACCCAGATGAAATGGAAAGGGGACCCAGAGGTATCATCCAAACTTAAATTGTCAAGCCTTTCAAAGTCACACACCTGATTGCATATTGGAAAGCCTCCAGTCCTTGACTTTTGTATTTTACAGAATCTCTGGGAACCACTGAGTGTCCTTTCGACTCCCCATCAGATATTGCTTTTCAATTTAACCTAATGGTCGATCCCAATCTCACAACTCCAACGCAATAACATGAAGATCACTCTTTCCTGGTGACACCTTCCTCCCCATTTCCATGGAAACAAAACTCTATATAACTCAACACATTTTCTATCTGATTACAGCTCCCATTCTAACCATGAGCATTTTGGTTTGCCCCTCCCAACGACAGACAAATTTTGATGATTTTGGACTCGATTGAACTATTTATCTCGCATTCATGCGAAGCCCTTTCATGAAAATACTACTGAAAACTCCTTCCAAAAGCGGTCGTACAACTCCAAATCTCTGTTTATGACTATTCTTTAACCACCAGGGATTTGTTGCCTCTCCTCGTCGAGATCCACGTCTTACCCCTTTCCTCTCCATCTAATCCACCTCCATCAACACCACCCTAGTCACATAGAGACAGTTGTTCCCAAAAAGACCATCATCATAATATTTATAACAACACAGCATGGCCACTTTTCTTCAATGGAACTGTCGTGGCTACCACTCTAATTTTGAAGAACTTGTTCAACTGATATACATATGTACACCAACGTAAATCGCCGCTAACCTATATAGAAAGAGGTGACAATGATAGGGGAGGTGCGGGAATACTCATTCATAAATCTGTCCCCTATTCTCCAGTCCCTCTTCAAAACAAATTTCATGCAGTGGCAGCACGAATTTATTTGTCCACCGACCTTACTATCTGCTCGATCTACTTCGCTCTGAGTTGTGAATTTACTAAGTTCGACTTAGCTGATCTTTTTAAGCAGCTCCCTACTCCGGTTGTTATACTAGGAGACTTCAACTCCGGCCCCCCCCCTTATAGGGCGACTTTGTCACTTCGTCCAAGTCCAAGATCCTTGTAGATCTTCTAACCCCCTTTTAACTGGGAGGCCTTAACACAGGACTCCAAACATATGAACGTTTAGATACACACACTTCCTGTATTTATATTTCCTTTTGCTCCCATTCCCTTATGGATCGCTTTACCTGGTCCCGCTTTGATTATTTATAGGGCAGTGATCACTACCCAATAGCTTTAAATGAGCTTGTGCCAAGCCCAATGTTAAAACCTAACTCAACCTAACTCCATCTGGCGTTATGACCGAGCGGAGTGGGCTCCTTTTTATCAAGCCACAGCTATCTTACTTTATCCCTTCAACAACCGGTTTTCGACTGTTGATGATGCCTTTCGCTTCTTCCAGCAAGTTGTCATCACGGCATTTGAAGCTTGCATTCCGCAATCTTCCGCAGGCTGTCGGTCGGTCGGCAACCCCTTGGTGGTCCCAAGAAAGCTCACAAGCTAGCCGAGAGAAGAAGAAACTCTACAAGTAATACAAAAGGACCGGCACCACCCCAAACATAATTATTTTTAAAGCAGCTGCGGCGAGATCTCTGCGAATTAATCGCCAAACACGTAAACAATTTTTTCGAACTTACCTTTCGACTGTTAACTCCGCAACTCCCCTTCCTTTAGTGTGGAAAGTTACACAGAAAATATCTCGTCGCTCCAACAGCTCCTCTTCCACAGTTCTCCATTATGGGCCTGATATAGCCGACACTATTCCGCTCCTGCTACTGTGTTGCAGATGCATTAGGTTATAGTTTTGCTAGCCACTCGAATTCTTTGCGCTATCCTGAAGCCTTTCAAAAATTGAGAACTAACACTGCACTGCCATATTTTTCAACAGGGAAAGGGGAAGATCATTCATATAATCGTCTTTTTACACTTGCAGAGTATCAAAATGCACTGTCGAATAGCAAAGACGGTGCTCTAGGTCCAGACATGATTTCGTACATCATGCTCCGTCATATCCATCCCTCGGCATCAGCCTTTTTGCTGAATCTGTATAACAGAATCTGGATAGAATCTCCTTTTCCATCTATTTGAACTAGCAGCTTTTTGTAATTCCTATCCCCAAACCTGGGAAAGATCCGAGGTTGGCGGACAACCAAAGACCAATTTCGCTGACATGTCATTCCTGTAAATTGATGGAGAAAATGGTTTCAGGCCGCTTTCTCCCTGTTCTGGAGAGTCGCCAAGCTTTTTCAAACTTTCAGTTTGGTTTCCGCAAAAATCGTTCGACCGCGAACCCCTTGTTAAAACTAGACCATGACATCGGGAAATTTTCTCAACTGGTGGGATCGTTCTTGGTGTCTTCTTTGACCTTGAAAAAGCTTATGACACAACGTGGAGAACTGGGATTCTCCTTAAACACCATTCGCTCGGTTTCCGTGGACAAGTCAAATCTTTTCATTAAATGCCTCTATCAAATAGATCGCCATCCATGGTTCGGTGCTCTTCTATTGTCAGGCCACTTTACTCTGGATAGTCGTTCAACGCCAGGGTAGTGTTCTAAGTGTATCTACTATTTGCTCTCGGATTTAATGACATCGTTACTTTTATCCTACCGATGGTCAAATTTTCTCTCTACGTTGATGGCCTTGCGTTGTATATTGCCGGTGCCAGGCTGCCTTCTCTCGAACGGCAACTTTAACTAGCTATTGATAAATTTCACAATGGGGTAACTCCCATGGCTTCCATTTTTCTCCCACCAAGAGACCTCAGCAGTGCTTTTTAAAAAAAGGGAATCGAAGAACCTGCCACCTTCTTCCAGCGAACCTAACCCTATATGGCTCTCCCATTCCTGTCTTCATAAGTCAAATTTTCTAAGATTCATTTCTGATGACACTTAACAATACCGCATCCGCATATTAACTCCTGAAACGACTTGTTCAATCGCGTGCTTGAACCTGTTTCCGTCATCTCCGCTCAAAATCTTGGGATGTTTGTTGGCAAGTCCCTTTGCGTCCCCACACACCCTAATTCAATTGAAGTTGGACTTAAGCTTGCGTAGTGTATGGTCAGGCCTTCCAACTCTACTACACCTGTTAGATCCATCCAAAACGAGGCGATCCGTATCTCTCCTGGAACCTTCCGATCGTCCCCCCCGTGTGACACTTGAAGTTGAATCCAATGTGATTCCACTCTCTCTTCGAAGGAAATACATCAAGTGCAACAAGTTATCTTCGTTTTCAAACCCAATTAACGTCTGCTCTGACACTGATTCTGCAAAAGATACCTCAGAATCTAATTATACTGGCATTTGCAACGCAGTTCATAACATCCTTAATATCTTTAACATCCCTTGCCACAAATGTGTTTCTTTCTAATGACGAAGGTTACACACTTGACTATTCTTCGCTCCACCATTTGCTTGGCCCTGACCTTTCTCTCCAAATCTAGCGCACCCTGCTGCCTTGTTAAAGGCATCATTCCCTTTCTCATTCCGTAGTTCACCGTGAATTTACTCAGTGTTTACTGACTGCTATAACAAACAGGGGGACAGTGTGACGTGCGTCTGCGTCTTTCCTTCGACCGTCTCACCTTCCCATACCTCCGTGGTTCTCATGCTCAATTTTTTACGGCTAAAATTAATTGCTTTAATGATTGCCCTTTCTTCGCATTCTATTCCCTTATCAGATTCGCTCAGCGCACTCCAGGCGCTTAAAAGCCCTTATTCTAAAAAAAAGCAATATGGTTACCGCTGTACAACAATTTCTTCGGCTGCTTCCTCTCTTGTAAGAAACAAATTCATTCTATGTTGGACGCTCTCTCAAGTAGGGGTAACTGGCAATGAAGTGGCTGATAGAGAGGCCACAATACCGCCTGCCTTCTTTCGAAGGCTGTTCCAGGTACTTCCCGGATGCCATTTCGAAAAGGCAGCTTCCCATCAACTGATTACTATCCTGCTCTCGGACAAGGTTTCGATCTATTGGCAAGAGTCCTGGACAAATGATCAGCGGGGGAGCGAAACTTAGAATATAAAACTGAGCAATCGGTGAGTGGTCTTCCCTTCCATCCGACGAAAACGCTACACGAGGTGATAACTTGCACGCCTCCGTATTTTATACACCAATATCACTCACAGTCACTATATGTCACGGGACCTCCTCCCATCTGCAAATTTTGCGTCGCCATATCTTCATTGAATGTTCCCAACTGGACGCTATTCGTGTCATCATTTTCCTATTTTAATGGTCCATTACAACCTTCCTAAAAGATTTATCCCAATTTATCTAAATCTTTTCCCATTTTAGCAGTAAACTTTTTCTTGTATCCAAAAAGTGAATATTCTTTACAACATACGATTTTTTATGTAATATTAGGACTATTTATAATGTAGGAATTTAATTTAACTTTTTAGTTTTATTTATTATTGACTGAATATTCATTTCGCCATTCAAATTAATATTATAATTAATAATTAATAATAATTTATATATTAATAATTATAATATTTTAATAACATTTAAATATGTAAATGCCAGAACCCACGCCCATGGTTGTTGATTATTTCAACCAGTATGGCCTTTTCCCTTGTGAGGCGTGGTGGGTCCCTAAGGAACATTGACTCAAAAAAAATTATATATATATTATATAACTATATATATATATATATATATATATATATATATATATATATATATATATATATATATATATATAATATATATTATATTATATATTATATATATTATATATATATATTAAAACTACACCCAAGCTTGTGGCTAGGGGTAAAGTTAGCCAGTATTTTTTTATCTTTTGGTGGGAAGGTTTTTGTCTATTAATAGATGGCTAGAGACTGCATCGAGTGCCTAATGTTGAAGACAACTATATGTGTGAAAAATTTATAATTAGTTTTGGTATGTGAGTTGCAATTGAATATGAGAATATAGAAGTTTTATAAGTTAATTGGAGTTAAATAGATCGTAATATGGAGCAGTGTAAAAATATATCTATTAAATTATCGAGAAATGTTTTTAACAAACAAAGGAATATTTGGAGATTTTATGTGGAGATGATGACCATTTTGAGGATGGAATATAAGTTATTATATATAACGATAGAATAGAATTGATGGTAGAAGGAAAAAAAAGATATGAAATAATTAAAAATAGTGGTGTGTAAGTGCACACTATTTTGTATATATATTGCTATTTTATTACACTTAAGATTAGTTTGGATTAGCGATATAATTGATAAGTGATCGATTTTTAAGGACTTAGATAAACCTTTTTCTTTCACATACACATCTTACTTGAGTTTGATTTAGTAAGGCATGTAACAAGTCTACCATTCATCTCATTTCCACGGAGTACGCAGAAAAGATGCAGTATGATGAGAGAGAACAGATAACGATGTCCTTTTAGTTAAAGTTTTTTAGTGGATTAAGTAAACCAGATTATAGTATTCTAATTATTCATTATATATATATATATATTATATTATATATATATATATATTATATTATATATATATATATTATATTATATATATATATATTATATATATATATATATATATATATATATATATATTATATATATATTATAATATATATATATATAATAATATATATAAAATATAGAGTGGCCTTATTGTATATATACTTTTGTAGCATAATCTTTACACATTTATGATATTTCCTCGTAAGTTTGTAAGACATATACAAGCAAAATCGTTCAATTGTTTACTTAATTGACACGGTGTGTTTGTAATTTTTATCTGAATATTTGATTATTATATTATTAATTATAATTATTATTATTATTTATTATTATTATTATTATTATTTATTATTTATTATTATTACTGCTCACATACAAAGTACAAGTAATTTTGAGGTTTTTATTGTTGAGTACCTTAATGTGTGTCATTTCTCTTAATAATATATATATATATATATATATTTATTATAGTATATATAATATATATATATAAATAATATATAGTAATATATATATATACTATATATAATATATATATATATATATATATATATATATATATATATATTATATATATATATATATTATATATATAATATATATATATTATATATATATTAAATTAATTAATTAATTAATTAACTAATTAAATTATTTCTTTCTCTAATTACTGGACGAATTTTTAAGGGGAAAAAATGTGATTCTTTATATTTTTTTTAATGAAATATTGTAACTTATAATGTGAATGTAATGTAAATGATATTTTTTCAAATATTTAGGCACAAATTTAAAGTAGATTCAGGGAAAAGGAATACAGGAAAACCTCGCCATCCCTTTTTGTTTCTTTGTCTTTTTTTTTAAGGCTAGATATTCACGTAAGAGTTATTTAAAACAAGGCTTTATAGTTTCGTAACATAATTGTAAAATTATGTCCATGAATATTATCAATAAAAATTATACTTTATTAAAGCTTTGATTGTCTTTATATGATTACTAGATTAAGAAATGCAATGTTAAATTCTGTATTTGAGTTAAAGTTATGAGAACTTAGTTCGTCTGAGTCATCAAACAGCTTGCTTCATCCGAGTTAACAAGCAGATTTTCTATTTCTATTATTTCTTGGGTTACCTGTCTCTCTAAAACTAGTTTCTCGAAACCCACGAAAGACTAAACTACGAAAAAAAAACGTAGGTTCCTTGTACTAAGGCATATTTGTAAAATTTTGCTAGGAAATATTATTGTCTGTTTTACCATTCTATTAGATAAAAAAGTTTTATTAATACATATTTCCTAATTTTTCGTTTTATAGTGAGCTTAAAACCCTATTTGAGAAAAGTTTGAATTAACCAAAATAATAGTTTCGGGATATGCTTCAAATTGGTATATTGAGGCAATTCCGATTAACTTTACTTCATTTTTAAAATTTTCTAACCTTAACTAAATTTAACATCATTTGTCATGCTTTTTTCTTTATGTAAAGAAATCACTATGCTGTATTAACTTTTTGTCAATGGCCCTCAATAATACATTCCCGAGAAAAGTTACATTTGCTTCTGTTTCAACATGGGACCAGTTTAAAAAGTTTGTCTTTGACATATCTCTTCTAAATGTTATATTTTATAGCTCCTAACAGAGAGACTTTTATTTTTCTGTACAGGTTCATCTAGCTCTTCTAGTTTCTTCCGGCGGTAACCATTTATGACAGCAGAAATGTCTGTGCCACATGGCAATATGCCGTCAATACCATTTTAATTCTCTGACACCACAACGTTATGATAAGATGAGTCAGTTTCTCCTTTCCTCACGCTAAAATTAATTCATCCTCTTACTCTCTTGCATTGGCACTCTATAAAATAAACAAAAATGTTCGCAACGGTTGTTAAACGTTAACTATCTCAAATGTAACGCAAAAGCGTACAGCTGTCGTAGAAAAAAAATCTGAGAATGTTAAAATCTCCTACACTTACATTTTTATTTTTTGAACCAACTATGGCTACAAAAGAATGTGGAGCGACCCTCTGTGTCATAGATAGTTACTGAAGTAGAAACTAATGTCAGAACCGATTATCAGTTTGAAAGACAGGTCTTGAACCGAGAACTATTGCAGATGCTGGTCAGGAAAAAAAACTCTGAATATCTTCGAAATTGTTGGATTCAGTGTGGTGAATCTTCATGTCAACATGAAGACGATGATTTTAAGGAATCCGTGTAATTAGAAAAGGAGTCAGAATTACGGAATTGTGCTTTATCCATGTCTAGACATGTTCATGAACGAGCGGGGAAAATATTTGACTGAAATTGATTAAATTTAAAAAACCAATTTTGCAATCGCATTGAAGTCACCTATGGTGAGTAAGTGAACAAGTGGGTTCAATGATTGGAAACGTGCCGATGAATTGGCTCGGTCATAAAAATTATAAGCAACATCTTGATACAATGGCATCACTATAATGTTCACAGAAATCATCACCTCAAATCGACGGTGGTCTGTTGAAGCAATGTGAAAGCGAGTTCTTTGGAAGGATGTTCAGCATTAACTATATATATATATGATATATATTATTATATATATAATATATTATATATATATATATTATATATATATATATATATATTATATATATATATATTTATAATTATATTAATATATATATATATATATATATTATATATATATATATATATATATATATATATATATAATATAATATATATATTATATATATATATATATATATAAATATATATATAATATATAATAATATATTATTATATATTTATATATATATATATATATATATATATATATATATATATATATATTATATATTATTATATATATATATATATATATTATATATAATATCCATATAGGCATTTCCCTTTAAAAGGATGTTACATAAAAATGTTACATATCGAAATATCGCTGAACCCTAATCGTCTAACCATACACTGTGACGTGTTACCTTAAACTCCAATAATAGAAGAGAAAAAGTTGCCACATGTTGCTTTTTATATCATGTTAATTTTTATATGTTAATTTTGTTTTCATTTTTTTTTTTATTTTATTTTATTAAGGGGCTCGAGCCGACGGTGGGACAGAGGGGGGGAGAAGTCCCCGCCCGTCGTCCCCCGCTGAGGCCGGAGACCCTGACTCTTTGACATCTTGGCGATTTAATCTTGGGTATTCCTTTACTTTAAAAAAATAAAAAAACTTATCTGCACCATGACGCTCTATTTGCCTTGAAATAATCGAAAACAAATCGATTACACCTCGCTCGTTCGATATATATCGGTTAACATCCTTTTAAAGCGAAAGTTTTCCTTATATATATATATATATATATAATATATTATTATATAATATATATATATAATTAATATATATATATATATATTATATATATATATATAATATATATATATATATATAATATATATATATAATATATATATATATTAACTGTCTCCATATATATATAGATATATAACGGAAGATTATCCGTATAGTTTAAATTAAGAAAGCATAGTTTTTTTGTTGTTTGCTTTCTTATCAATATTTTGCTTTCTCCCTGGTTTTCGAAAACCAAAAGAAAATTACGTCACTCCACAATCTTATTTCTTTTTTTTTTCTTTTCATTTGTCTAGAAACATCATGCGATCCCACTCCAACTCCTTCCCTCCTATCTGATAAATTTCTTTCAGAGTTGCCAACAAAGAATTTTTTTTATATTTACTATTTCTATTTGGAATTTTGTTTTAATCGACGATTTTAGTATCTTTTAGAATCTCTATTGATATATTCTTTTATTTAACACACTTCAAATTTTTTTATCAACGGAAATTTTTCGAAATAAATTACCATCTGTTTTTCTAGTGAGCATTAGCATCTTTGAAGTATCTTCCAAAACGAGATAAAATCTCTCCTTCTCCCCCCCCCTCTCTTCCTCGCCGAGCCGGCAAAAATTCCTACCAAGAAGCGTCACTTTGCTCCGTTTCAATCTTTTTGGGAAATAAATCTGGTAGGTAACAATTCTTACTCTAATTCGTTTAGGTTTTAGTTAGTACCGAAATTTATCAAAATAAATTACCAAAAAAATTTCCTTTACAAATTATTTGAAATTTTTTTGTTTGAATAAAATTTCTTCCGGTACCTTAGGTCTAGTATAGGTTACCAGGCTAAGATACGTTTTTCGGATAACATATTTTTTTTTGTTTCCTTACATTTAAAGAAACCAGAATAAAAAATTTAGCTATACTATTTAGTTTTATTTTTTTGTTTTTAGGGCAGTGAGTTTAAGTCCTGCTAAAGTTTTATTTCTTTGTTTCGATATTAAGAGCAGTGAAATCTAGCCTTAGAGTTTTTATTTTTATATAGGTTCTATACCCAGGGCAGTGAAAATACATCTTTTTGTTTAAACTTACAACATTTTAACTAAGCACTACTAGTTTTCAGAAAATATTTTATATTTTTCTTCCTAATTTAGTTTTTCTCATAGGTGTTTTGTTTATATATTTTTTTTACCTTTGACGAGAAACGCTATTTCACATGGAATCTTCTCAAAGGCTACATAGCTCTAAGTTTCTCTTGTAATTTTTTTTATATTTAGTTTTATTTGCTTTTCTACTACTTAAATAGACTTTCGCTAAAGTTCTATTTCAAGTAGTCCAGTCTCTTGGTCGCAAAGGCTACATAGCAATTTTTTTTTTTGGTGCTTCATTTTTATTTAATTTTTTCTACTAAAATAACTTTCCATAAAATTTCATTTCAAGTAGAAGAGTTCCATACATACATCATCTTTTTTTCACTTTCATAACATTTAATCCTATATTTCGTTTTCTTTCTCTGCACAGACACTATTTACTTATCTTCTTAGGAACCTGTTTTCAGTTTTTTTCATTTTAGTTCTCTCCCTCGCTTTTGAATTTGAACCTCACCACAACAACTATTAGGGATCACTGTATCTGTAGGAGAGAGAGTAAAATTTATGAGAACG
>JABUQX010077741.1:0-2500 GCA_015478945.1 Trachelipus rathkii
CGTTGGTGGATGCAAAGGGACTAAGTCTTGAGTGCGCTAGGGTCTTACATGAGGGTATGTTTTTTAATAATAATGATAGTGTTGAAAATTTAATATACACAAACCAATAAATTACTTAAGATGCCTCAATTAATGTCTTAGTCAAAAGCTAAAAGTAACAGAGTAACAGAGTAATGGATCTTCGTTACTTTTCCTTTAAAAAGGAAACGGAAAAGCGGCTGGAACTACTTTCCAGTAACGAATTGTAATAACGGAACACACTCTTTGATTGAAACGATTGTACCTCTTAATATATATACATATTATATATATATATATATATATGTATATATTATATATATAATAATAATAATAATAATATATATATATATAATACACTATATATATATATATATATTATTATATATAATATGTATATATATATATATATAATAATAACAACATAATAATAATATATATGTATATATATCCCTAATATATGTATATATTATATAATATCTTATATATATATATATATATATATATATATATATATATATTTATATATATATTATTAATATAATATATATATATATATATATATATCTAACTCTTAGCATATATATATACTTCTTCTTTCTTCTTTATATATGCTAATTTTTCTTAATTTATTTATTTATTTATTTATTTTGATAAATATGTTAAATTTTGATTATAAATTTGTTATTTATTTATTCATTTATTTATATTCATATATGTATTGTTGTTATCTATTTTTATTTGTTAGAACTTAGAAAAGTTGTGAATAAATGTAGCAAAAACAAACAGAGATGTTGAAGAGAGGCAAAGGCTGGTGGAAAGTTTGGCACAGAATTGAGAGAGATGGGGAGAAGAAGAAGATTACTTTCAGCCCAGTAAAAAGTATAAAAATCAGAAGAAGCTTTTATAATATAAAATTAAGGAAGGAGATGTACTTACAGCGGCACAGTAAGGGTAAATGAAGATGGACGAAGGATATTTTAGGAAACTCCCACAAATGTAGAAGAAGGGAGAAAAATAGGAGAGGAACAACATGGGAGAGGGGAATTCTGGAAGTGGTGAATTCGATAATGATTTGGGAATATATGAGAATCTTTCAAAATGAAGAAAGGAAATGCTCCTGGCGAAAATGGAATCATGAAAAGAGTTGATAAATTGAAGGAAGAAGATTTAAAGAGAGGAAAGAAGGTTTTTAATAACGTATCATTTGGTGGATGGAGGTACAGTTCCGGTAGATAGGGGTGAATAGCTGTTTTGCCCATTTAAGGGAAAAAGGAGACCGAAGGAAGTGTGGAGAAGCCACCAGAGGGAATAGCTTTTGTTGGATCATATAGCGAAAGTGTACGAAAGGATTTTAAAAAAAAGGAATTAAGAAGGAGTGATAGAGATACAGTTGGTAGATAGGAACGTGCAATGCATTTATAGATGGCGTTGGCGAATACAGCGGAGTTTTAAAATTACAAAGAAAGGCATTTGACTCTTCACCCAGAGGCATGAACATTGGAAGATGTTGGAGGGATGTGTAGGAGTGGAGAAAAGGCTGGGGAGGAACAATAAAAAGCTTGTATGGCGTTTGTGAATGTCAAATGAGCTTCAGTTGTAAAGTAGAATTCTTTGGAGTGATGAAATGAGACAGGGGCGATGTAGCTGAGTAGGTTGATAGGATGGGGAGAGTGGAGATCATCTGCGTGATGATGAAAAAACTTGAAAGAAATATTGGATCAGTTTGTGTACCTGGATGGAGTGTTAAGAGCAAAGTGAGAAGGATGTGTACGGGAAGTGGAGGCAAGAATGGAAAAATACTAGAGGAACAAGCCGCAGACCGTTGGGGAACACCATTATAAAGATCGGAGTACTGAATATGGTGAAGAAAGAAAATGTATTTGATAGTATACTTGTACCTGCACTTCGACATATGGATCAGAAACATGGAGCATTACAAGGAGGAAAGAAGCATTGCAGCTGCTGAAATGGTGTTGAAAACGATGAAAGATGATAGGGAATCAAGTGAGAGAGGAAACGAGTAGGTAAGGGAGGGGATTGGTGTGGTGTTTGTGTTGAACTGTATAGATTTAAGCGAGAATGAATGGTGAGAGCATATATAGTAAGGATGCCAGGAGAACGAGAGTCATGTTATTATGCTGAAGAAGGTGGAGGTGGAGAATGGAATTCTTAAGCCGAGGGGGAAATAGGAGATTGCATGGGCAGAGAGCCCTGAGGGATGGACTCCCCGCGATGCATCAGCTGGAAGATGGTGTACTTCTGAATGAGCACGTAACTATCCATGGGCGTAGGCAGGTTTTTCATTTAGGGGGTGTCAAAGATTGTGGAATTATATATATATATATATATATATATATATATATATATATATATATATATATATATATATACATATATATATATACTTCTTAACTATTATATATATATATATATATACACCATATATATTCCTTTACCTTTATATATATATATATATATA
>JABUQX010077741.1:5000-10000 GCA_015478945.1 Trachelipus rathkii
AACTCCAAGCCAGGTGCAATTCAATTCAAATGCCAACATGCAAAAATGCAAGGCGTTTGAAAATGAAGCTTACGGAATTCCCAAAGCACATTGGGATAGAAATAGTTACAGAGTTTGTTCCAGACTTTGCCAGTAAGTACATAAATGAAGATTGAGCATAGCAGTTAATTCTGTGGTCAGAGAGTTGAAGAGGAAAAAGAACGAGGCTATTGACATGCTTTTTTCAGAAACCATTGGGGCAAAAGGAGGTATGTCGAATGGAGTTCGGAAGAGAAGTGTTCGATATGTGTGTGTGTGTGTGTATGAGAGAGAGAGAGAGAGAGAGAGAGAGAGAGAGAGAGAGAGAGAGAGAGAGAGAGAAAGATTTGAGATGTTTTCGAAAATGTTTTAAATGTGTGAAAGATTATGACGAGTAGTAAGAAGTAGAAACTGAGTTTTTGAGGCAATTAGAACAAACACGCTTTCTTCAATGGTCCAACTGAAAGGTCTGAGGTTAAATCTGAAGAAAGATCCGAGTTTAGTTAGATGCTCAAAATCCGACGCGTCTTCCAATCATAATTGGAAAGTTGCATCGGTCCACCAAACACATTCATTTCTGATCCAGCAAATGTTGTACCGATGTCGTCCCGATACATCGGCGACCCATCAAAGGACGCTCTTAAATATTGAAGTTATCACATTTTAACTTACTTTCATAATTTTATCGTGCATGATATTTTAACTATATTATTAAAGATGAAACTGCAAAATGGCTTTTTAATTTCATGCTTTGTAAAGAAAGTTCTTTTAGGAGAAGAGAACATGTTTTCTGAAAGATTAATTAAGTTAATGGTAGTAGTAGTAATTTTTTTATTACTGAAAGTTAAAGAGAAGGGCATAAAATTTAAATGAAGAGATAAGTTCATGAATAATTTGGAATTTCTTAACTAATAAAGAATAAAATAATATTTTACACGATTATTTAAACAATTTATAATTTAATGAAACTTATGATAGCCAAAGAAATAAATCGATAAGTTTCTTAGTCGAATATTTGTACAACCCATTAAGTTTTAGTGAATCATAAGTTACGATATACCATCATGATTTAATAATTGTTGTGTTCGTAATTCAAATTTAAAAATAAATAAAAAATTTTTAGTCGTATTTACTCCAATATAGAAGTACTTAACCTATATTAGCCACGAATCAAATTCAACATGATAAACTTTTCGAATCATGGGTCTATCAAGAAATTAAAAGTGTTACTGTAATAATATTAATAAGTTAAGTAATTACTAAATATTACTGCGTAAAAGAATACTCAATTTGCATACATAATCAAGTTTAATATGCGTTAAACAAAGGCTTAAATTTTTTTTATAAATTTTGAAAATCCTCGGCGAACCCACGTTTGGTTCCCAACCAATAGGTTAAAAACCTTTATCTAATCTATCCCAAAGTGCAAATAAAACTTAACTATCGTTTGGTGATATAACGTCACGTTTAAGGGTATTACATTGATAGGAATAGTTATTTAACGTCTAATTGCAATTTTTTAAAGCAACCTTCAAACTCAGACAATAGGTTCAAATTTTATGGAAATTTTTTTTAAAATTTCATGAAGTTTTTAGTAGTTAGACTTCGCCATTTATAGATACAACTTAATTAAAATTCAGATAACAGTTGAGATTAGCGGATTGAGAAAATAGAATTTTTTTTTTCGATAATAGTTTTTTTTATATATCTTTAGTCTCCATGTTTAAGGCCTAAAAAGGCGCTGCCATACCTCTCATAAAAATTTTATCGATAAACCAAATTTTTTTTATGTTTATGACCTATTACCTTAGTTTATAAGTTTTGTTAAGTATACACAGTAATATATATATATATATATATATATATATATATATATATATATATATATATATATATATATATAATAAAATTTTATATATATATATATATATATATATATATATATATATATATATACTGCTACTTTCGTTCTCCTATACTGCAGCTATCCTTCTTCTATATATATATATATATATATATATTAGTGATGGGACGATTAATCGGAATCGGAGGAATCGGCTGTTTTTCAGGAATCGGAATCGGAATCGGCAAAATTGTACCGATTCTTTGACCGATTCTTTGGTATACAATCTGAAAATAATTTTTAGTCGATCTTTATGATATTTCAAACACAATATTTCGAAGTCTGCCGTCTTGATTTTTAATTTCAGTTCTTCCTTAATTCTATTTAATTAAAGAAAACTGGATTGAGCGGCGCATCTTTACGTAGAGCCTAAGATATCATGTTAGGATTTTCAGACAGTCAGGGTCAGGGCCCTCTTAGCCATTCATTCCGCCCTAGGCAAAAAAAAAATCACCTAAAGCAAATGTAAATATTATATATATATATATATATATATATATATATATATATATATATATATATATATATATATATATATATATATATATATATATATATATATATATATACTATATATATTTATTTTTTTTATATATATATATATACATAAATAAATTCACCCATACATATTACAAATATATATATATATATATATATATATATATATAGGCCCTGTTATGTTTTAAGACTCCGTCAGTTTTGATTTTTTTTTTGTTTTTTTAACATATTGCTAGTATATGATACTAACAATGAATTTCAGTGGTGACGGACATGATTCAAAAGTTCGAAATATTTTAAATAATTATTTAAAAATCACATTTATATAATAAAATTTTAAAAAATGAAATATCTTGAAAAGTACAACACTAACAAAAAAATATTTAGAATCAGCGTATAAAACTTATTATAAAAATGTAAAAAAAAAAAAAAAAAAAAAAATATAGGCCTATATTTTTTCATAAATGAAATATCTCGAAAAGTACGACACTTACAGAAAAACCAATTACATATTTGAAATCAGCGTATAAAGCTTATTACAAAAATGTAAAAAAAAATATTAAAAAAACAGCAAAAAAAAAAAAAAAAAAAAAAATAAGGGCTCGAGCCGACGGGGGACAGAGGGGGGGACGTTTTCCCCGTAGGGGGGGGGCGGAGGAATTCCGCGAGACCCAAATCCCAGAGGGCGGAGGTCCCGGGGGGGGGGAAATAGTCCTACCCTGTCGTTCCATCTTTGCGGTTTACCCTTGGGTATTCCTTTAGTTAAAAAAAAAAAAAAATTAAAACTGACGGAGTCGTAAAACGTAACTGGTCCTATATATTTTTGAATCATGTCCGTCACCCCTTAAATTGACTGTTAGGATCATATACTAGAAATATATAAAAAAAAAAAAAAAAAAAACACACGTCGTAAAACATAAAAGATCCTATATATATATATATATATATATATATATATATATATATATATATATATATATATATATATATATATATATATATATATATATATATATATATATATATATCTGATTAATATTAATATCTTGATGCTCTTATTAATATACCCTTAACAAAATATATATATTTATATACTATATATATATATATATATGTTGTCTAATTGTCTGCCACGTTCTAGCCACCTAGGGCCGCCCTCATATTCTGCCGCCCTAGGCATTTGCCTAGTTTGCCTAGCGGTTAAGAGGGCCCTGGTCATGGTGAGGCAGACATTTGGCAATGTTTCGTTAGTCATGTTATGTAATATGTTTTGATAATTATATACCCGTGAACTCGTAAGTGAGCAGTGAAATATTTGCCTTGTAGGCTTGCAATAATTGGAGCTATTGAATATAAATGCTATCCTTCGAGTTTCACCTTTTCACGTATCTCACACAGCATCTAATATAAGTGATTGTCTTCAAAATGTTATGGAAGAATTCAATATTCCTACTAATAAAATTCATGTTATAGTAAGGGATAACGCACCTAATATGGCTGCAGGAGTTACACAAGCAGGATTCCAGGAATTACCTTGCTTTTTACACTCTTTGACAATAGTTCTCAATGATGCCATATTTGAACAAAGAGACGTGAAAAAAATATATCCATATGCAAACGAATCGTAGGCCATTTTAATCACTCGCCTCAAGCTATTGCCATGTATGAAGAATATCAAACTAGATTTAATTTACCACAGCACAGATTTATTCAGGATGTACAAACCAGATGTAATAGCCAGTATCATATTTTTTCAAAAAATTTTTTGAACAAAGACGGCTCTCATTTCATATTTCAGTGATCATTCAAAACCTGCATGCTTAGAAACAACGGAAAGTTCTTGAAAAATTGCTAAAAATATTTTAAAATTTTGTTTTTGTTGATTGTAAAAATTTATTGAGCCACAAGGGATCAAATGGCATCGACAATAATCCCAAATATGAAAAGTGATTTGCAGTTTTTTGAAAAGAGTCAGAAAAAGGACATTTGAGGGACTTGGGTCTAGTCAGCATGGAAAAGTTCAGTAAAAATAGATTCAGCATTTTTTTGATAAATTTCTTGCTTGTTATGTGATCCACGCTTTAAAACACATTCCTTGATAATGAATATAACATTAAAAAAGTGGAAGATATTCTTAAGCAATGGATGTGCGAAGATATATATTGTATAAAGGAAAGGAAAACATTTTACTTTAAACCAATCTTTAGATTCTTCTCATTTATCAATAGAATAGAATTTGAAAAAAGAGTGAGTACGAAGATAATGGTTTTAACTTCAGTTTTGAAACCTGTTTTTCGGAATTTAAAGAGAAAGAGACTTTAAAAACAGCAAGAAGCTCATTCCTAAGGAGAAAGACATATATTGAAAAAATTGAAGATGTTAAAAAAACAAGAAATCAGCCAATATAAAAATATGAAACCTATTAAAAATTCAGAAAGTCCCTTACAATGTTGGTCATCTCGAATAAAGGTACCTTTCAGCATTTGGGTGTCCTTGCTAACTAGAAAATATTTAAGCTCGCCCCCCTTTTTTCCGTGGAAAGTGAAAGACTCTTCAGAATTGGGGGATCAATTTATTCTCC
>JABUQX010077741.1:17500-20000 GCA_015478945.1 Trachelipus rathkii
ATATATATATATATATATTATATATAAGTTATCTCAAATGTCCCAAATGGTTTTGAGATTTATAGAGTACGAATAGATTGTTGCGAATAAATGTCCTAAAAGTACTCATTTTTGGAATTTATTGTTTTTTGGGGTATATGCACTAACGAATTACTCAGTCGGGTAGGTCGCCCCGGATGTGTGCGCCATGGAGTCGGGTGTTCTCTCGGCCTCTAGGTGGGACTACGGGGGGGACTAATTCCCCCTCCGGGGATGGTCTCCGGAACCCCCGCTCTGTTTGGTCTTTGGCGTATATCGGCGGGGTTCCTCGGCGCCATCCCTCTCGGGGTAGTGAAATCGTCCCCGCCCTCCCGTCCGCCGCATCGGCTGCTGAGCCCCCTAAAAGGGTAAATACTCCATTTTAGGGGGCTCGTTAAACTTTACTGATCCACTGTGCCGTAAAACTAGCCCTAACAGCCCTAACTGACAAAAGATAATACATATATGATATATATATATATATATAGCTATATATAATTATAGTATTATATAAATATGATATATAGTATATATATATATATTATATATTATATTTACTTATATATACCGTTATTGACTTTGGAAATGCTGAATAGTTTCAAAAAATTTCATGA
Organism: Trachelipus rathkii; assembly: GCA_015478945.1. Classification (NCBI taxonomy): domain Eukaryota; kingdom Metazoa; phylum Arthropoda; class Malacostraca; order Isopoda; family Trachelipodidae; genus Trachelipus; species Trachelipus rathkii. The sequence goes on from JABUQX010077741.1 coordinate 18,133, forward strand.
AGCGCTCTTCTCGTGTATATTTCTTGTTGAATAAATACGCAGCTATGTAGCCGACTAAATTTTTATTACTCCTTCCTCTCTTAGGTATTTGTGATTTTACATGAAATTTGTAGGAAAAATTTAACTTGAGTAAAGGTACACTCTTGAAGAAAATAAAAAACTAATAATAGTACTTTTTCGTAACTTAAACGGACTTTTGAAAGCCAAAAATTAGGTCCTGTAGAAGTATAAATATACGAGCACTTAACACATCTAAAAATAAATTTATTACTTAATTTAGTAATATAACACTTAGAATCACATTTATCACATTTTCTTTCCTGTAAGATTAGCTTATAAAATTGAAGAAAAGCAAGCAAATTATTGTCATCATTAACTATATCATTTACACACTGGAGCGACATTTTTAAACTAATTTCAATGAGGTGAAAACACCTATTTATAGACAACGGTGTTATTTCTCCAAATACTGCAACATTTAACAATATAGGCTATATATATATATATATATATATATATATATAGTATATATAATTATATATATATATATATATATATATATATTATGATATATATATGATATATATGTATATATAATATATAATATATACTATTTGGGATATAGTGATAACTTAACAATGAGTCACATGTTACGAGCAGCGGAGACCGTCACGTGTGTGTGACGTCAAGCGGAGACAATTTCTAGTTAACGGGTTACGGTAAGAATAAATAATAGCTTATTAATATATTATATTATATTATATAGTATTATATATTATATATATGATTATAGTATATAGTATATATATATATATATATATAGTAATATATATATATATATATTATAATATATATATGATATATATAAATATATATCATGCAAGGCATCCACTTTCTCTAAGCGCAAGAACTGGGGTAAGGTGGCGTGACATGCACTGGAGAACAGAAAAGTAGTAGAAGAATATGACACAAGTCGAAAAGAAAGCTCAGCCCTACCGGCCCTCTTTATATCTATTAGTGAAAACTCGTCGCAGTCAAAAAATCCACACTAGAACTTCACAGGACCGCGATGGACCCTCACTATGGCATATCGTCATGTGGGGTAAATCGGCCCTTGGCGCCAGGTGGCAAAGACCATGCCGCCTCACAAAACCCCGCTATTTCACTCGGCTATTATGCACCTTTCTTCTCGCCTCTTCCAACCAAACTCACATTTCTCTCCTCCAGGCATTTCTTTACTGACTCAATCCACTTTTTCTTCGGTCTCCCAGCCGGTCGATTCCCAATACACTCACCACTATACATTTGCTTACCCAACCCACTATCATCCATCCTTTCCACATGACCAAACCATCTCAACGAACTTTCATTTATTCTCTCATTTATTCCCTTTCTTTCGAGACCACTACTAATGAGTTACATAATACGTTATCCTCATTTTATCAATTCTCTTCACACCCTAACGGGCTCTTAAAGATTGTCCATCTGAACACATTGTATACTTTATCTATACCTCTTATTCCAAACCATAGTCTCACTTCTATACATTAACACAGGTAACAACATACCCTCATGTAAGCCTAGCGCATGCAAGACTTAGTCCCTTTACCATCCACGCAACGATTTTTAGTTGCACAGCCAGCCTTTCTGCCATTCACAACTTTACTACAACACTGTGCATCATCCGTTCCCTTTTCACTCAACATATATCCTAAGAAATATTCTAAAAAACAAGAATTTAAACTCGGACACTGGTTCCAGTTGCTCACCATCTAACATAACTTCACACGAGGACTGTCCTCACTCACAACCATAAACCTTACTCTTATCTACGTTTTACTTCAGAAAACCCTCCTTTTAAACAGCCA
>JABUQX010077741.1:30000-39998 GCA_015478945.1 Trachelipus rathkii
ATATCGTAATTGTTTCAAACAGAATAAAAAAGAAATGCCTCAGAGACAAAATACCTATTATTACAGAAATAATACAAAACCTCAGAGTAAATTTATTAAAGGACTAATATCTTGTTGCAGAGGATTTTGGTTTTCCTAAATAACCAAATCAAGAGGTAGATAAAGAGCTTCTTGAATTACAGAGTAATATTTCTTTAATATTATTTCACCTAAAAAGAAGATTTATTTATGCATTCTATTGAAGGATTTAGATGTCTTTAGAAATATATCTTCGTAAATTATATCACTGCGTATATGTCCTAAAGAAGTATATTGTCATCTAATCAATATCAGGTTCATTGAAAATTACTTTATTCATAATTGTTTTACTAGATGTAAATTGTCTCAGCATGCCCATTGGTATACCGAAATAGTAGTGCCGGTTATATATATATATATATATATATATATATATATATATATATAATATATACGCATATTTTTATATAAAAATATTAGTGATATATATATATATATATTATATATATATATATATATATTAGTTGATGGGGGACGATTAATCGGAATCGGAGGAATTGGCTTTTTTTACGGAATCGGAATCGGAATCGGCAAAATTGTACCGATTCTTTGACTGATTCTTTGGTATACAATCTGAAAATAATTTGTATTCGATCTTTATGATATTTCAAAGGACAATATTTCGAAGTCTAATTGATTTTAATTTCATTTTCTTCCTTAATTCTATTTATTTAAAGAAAACTGGATTGAGCGGCGCATCTTTACGTAGAGCTTAAGATATCATGTTAGGATTTTCAGACAGTCATGGTGAGGCTAAAATTTGGCAATAATTCGTTAGTCATGTTATGTAATATGTTTTGATAATTATATGCCCGTGAACTCGTAAGTGAGCAGTGAAATATTTGTCTTGTAGGCTTGTAATAATTGGAGCTATTGAATATAAATGCTATCCTTCGAGTTTCACCACGTATCTCACACAGCCTCTAATATAAGTGATTGTCTTCAAAATGTTATGGAAGAGTTCAATATTCCTGCTAAAAATTCATGTAATAGTAAGGGATAACGCACCTAATATGGCAGTAGTATTCCACCGGTTTGACCGATGCCGGCCTTTTCGATATGAAGGAATAGAGATATTTGCTTCAAACTTGGAATATAATCTATATATGGGTTAAGGGCTCGAAATAATAATAGTAGGATGTATTATAGAGGGGGGTCGCCCCCGAGGGTCGACGTGAATATTGCGCTTACGCCCTTGTTGCGGGTGAGATTAGGCTTATGGGGCAAGAGGAATCACGTGGAGGTCAGATAGACCGAAGGTCTATCTAACCGACAGACAGACAAACCGCAGGTTTGTCTGTTTGTCTGTCATTGATCTGTGTCTGTCTGTATTATTATTATTATATCGTGAAAATTTAGGTTCCCGAAGGGAACCTAAATTTTGAGACATCTTCTACTACATTTTCCTTCTATGGGATCCTGCATCTAATTTATCTCCTTCGTCAGCGTTACCTTCTGCATCTCCTCCTTCAGCGTTACCTTCCGCGCCTTTTACCTCTGCTTCAGCGCCTCCGTTCGCCTTCGAGTTCAGTCTCCTTTCTAGGGCCGACTTCTGCAGCCCTCATTGCCTCCACCCTTTGGTTCGCACCCCTCTTCTACAGCAGCAGCTCCGACTCCGGGAAAATTGCCCGCCCGCTTTCCGCCGCGGTTTCTTCTTCGCATCCTGTTCTAACTCCGACTTTGATTGCCAACCAGCCTCCGGGAACTTATCGTATTGGGTTAAAATTTGGAGTGGCGTTAGATAGTGACGTAATCTCATTGGTTAATATCGAGGTTACATTTGACCCTCATCCCAAGGGGGGTGCTGGCCCACACTCAAACATTAAATATTGACGTAGAAAGCTGAAACTCGGAATACACCTACTCACATATATATGGGTAAAATAGCCGTACACACCCCAAAGGGGGGTCCCCAACCCCCAAACCTGAAATATTGACATAGTGCGACGAAACTTGGTATACAGCTATCTTATGATCTATCCTCGATACAAAAAAAAAAATAAAAAAAAATTAAAAAAAATAATTAAAAAAAAAATAAAAAATAAAAAAAAATTAAAAAAAAAATTAAAAAAAAAAAAATTTTTTAAAAAAAATATTTAAAAATTTTTTTTTAAAATTTAAAAAAAAAATTTAAAAATTAAAAATAAAAAAAAAAAAAAAAAAAAAATTTAAACATAGTTTTATTCTTTTTAAGTTTATAACTTAAAAAATTTACGTTTTTTATATAAATCAAACAGCCTCTAGAGCCTCTGGAGCCTCCTGAGCCTCTGGAGCCTCTGGAGCCTCTTGAACCTCTTTAACCTCCCCAGCCTCCCCAGCCTCCTCAGCCTCACGACCCTTCCCAATCTATGGATCTATTGATTCGTCATATTTGATAACAAACTTTTATTTATTTTTTTGTTGAAAATGCTTTTAATTCATAAATTATAAAAAACAAAGCTCTTTTATTTAAGCAATTTAAATATCTTTAAACGAATATAAAATTAAAGCTTATAACAAAAAGATAAACGCAAACTGAAAATAATTCAAAAAACTTTACCCATTTTACATTAAACATGGTAATATTTAAACAAAATTTTATCATATCCTTGTCTAAATATTCAATTTGAAATATATGCTAACGTAACAAAGTTTTCACATCAATAAAGCAAACATAGCATCATCTGAACTATGAATATAATGTACACTCACAAACCTAACACATCTTAAACATGAATAAGCAGTTAACACTAACAAAGATCCATACTTAACACCAGTAAAGTAACCAACATTGAGCGCAGAACGTAACCTACTTACACTTTGTTCAAACATCTCATTGTTATTAAACCTTAAAAAAATACCAGTTTAATACCGATTTATTGTCCAGGGAACACAAATACCCAACCACAATATATGCTAACGTAACGAAGTTTTCACATCAATAAGAGCAAACATGGCATCACCTGAACTACGAATATAATGTACACTCACAAACCTAGCACATCTTAACCATGAATAAACAGTTAACATTAACAAAGTTCCATACTTAACAACAGTAAAGTACCTAACATTGAGCACAGAACGTAATCTACTTCACAGTTTTTTCAAACATATCATATATTTTCACCATTAAAAAAAAAATCATAGAACATTTAACAAAAAAATTTCATAATCTTTATATACTGATCAATGAATAATAGTGCTAACGTAAACAAAGATTTACATAATTAAAGTTACATTAATCTGAACTACGAATATAATGTTGAAGGATTGACCGAACGTGCCTTATTCAGTTTAAAGTTTGTTGTAACAAAAGTCCGCACTTAAGAGGAAACGTTTACGTGCATACAGAACGTTGAGAATGCAGACTTGAAGGCTGCCAGACAAAATCACTATTATTTTACATTAAACATAGTAACATTTAACAAAAATTTAGCATTACCATACCAAGTATCATTAGCTGACCAATGGAAAAACGCTAACGCGACAAAGATTCACATCAGATTAAACTAACATATCATATCCTGAACTTAGAATATAACGTACAACAACAAAACCTAACATACCTTATGACCGATAATACAAAAAATAAAATAAATCCATATTTAACAACTATAAAGTAACTAACATTGCATAAAATACTTAACTTTTCAAGCATATCTCTACCATATCATTATTATTTTTTTGCTACTGAACATAGGTACCATTTTAATAAAATTCCATCATCACCATACCTAAGATCATTACTGACCAACGAAAATACGCTAACCGCTACAAAGATTTCACATCAATAAAGTTAACATATTGTACCCTGACCTAAGAATATAATATTACAACTACAAAACCTAATTATTACCTTATTGCATGAATAAATCTCAACATAAACAAGTAATAAAAATAAGTATACCGATGCATACAAAATAAAATTCACACGTTTCAAAATATCTCTAACATATCAATATTATTTTCGCATTAACACTGCAATATTCATCATCACCGTATCTATAATTATACTGATCAAAGAATATATGCCAACGTAACAAAGTTTAGCCTTAACAAAGCTAATATTAGTCTGAACCTAAAAAATATAAACATACAACGAAAAAACCGTAACTCAAGGTCTCAAGCAAGAATAAATTGCATCTAAAAAAAAATAACAGCAGTTAAAGTAACTAACTATATAAATAATAACCAGGTACGAAGATGAGGAGGTAAATTCCTTCATTTTTTAACAATCAGTATAGCATTGTTGTTGTTTATTTATTTTTAATTTTTTTTCTTTAAAACTTTTTTGCTTTAAAAAACTTTTATTTATTTTTAATTTTTTTCTTTAAAAACTTTTTTGTTTTTCAAAACTTTCATTTATTTAATTTTTTTAAAATACTTTTTTTTTTAAAACTTTTGTTATTTTAATTTTATTTCTTTTAAACCTTTTGTTTAAAAAAACTTTTAATATTTTTAATTTTATTTCTTTAAAAACTTTTTTTGTTTAAAAAATTTTACACTCTTCATGTTTTATTAAGTAAAAAATTGTTTATATTACCCTAAAACGGACAAAATCAGTGAATCAGGTAAATCAAGCCACCCCTCCCTCCCTCCTACCCAGTAAAGTAACTACTATATTAATAACGCAAAACGTAACTATTCACACTTTTACATATCATCGATATTTTTACATTAACATAGTAATATTATCAACTATTGTCATACTGTATTAATGAATATATGCTAAACGTAACTATTTTCACATCAATAAAGCAAACATAGCATTACTCTGAACTATGAATATTAATGTACATACCTTACATTCATATAAACTGTTAGCAATAACAAAGATCCATACTTAACAGCGGTAAAGTAACTAACAACGCATACAGAACGAAAAGGTACGACGCTGATGAGGTAAATATTCCTTTAACAAATCAGTATAGCGATGTGTTTGTTTATTTATTTATTTATTTTATTTATTTGTAATTTCATTTCTTTAAAACTTTTCGTTTTTAAAAAACTTTTATTTATTTTCAATTTCATTTCTTTATAAAACTTTTTTGTTTTTTAAAAAACTTTTATTTATTTTTAACTTCATTTTTTAAAACTTTTTGTTTTTAAAAACATTTATTTTTATTTTTATTTCTTTAAAACTTTTTGTTTTTACTAAAAAATGTTATTCTTTTTTATGTATATAACGTAAATTTTTTTTTACATTTTTACATACACAAAAGCTGTAAATCGTGAATCAGTAAATCAACCACCCCTCCCTCCCCTCTTCCGACCCAACCCGCATCTATTGAGTATTGATCTATTGATCTATGAGCTATTGATCTATTTACTCAAGTCATATTTAGAGTATCATTTCGGCTATATAATCATCATAATAAATTATGTTCTTTCTATACTAACCCTCGAATATATGCTGAATAACCAAAGTTTTCACATCAATAAAGCTAACATAGCATAACCTGATGTAAGAATCTAATGTATAACATCAAACCTAACATACCTTAAACACGAATAAACAGTCACCATTAAACAAAAATTACCATACTTAAACAATAGGGGAAAGTGACTACGGCAGCATTATATACCCATCACACTTTTTTTTTCAAAATCTCTAACATGATCACTGTTATTTTTTACATTAACATAGAAATAAAAAAAAAATTCATAACCTAACCTAAATTTATCATACTGTCCAAACGAATATATGCTAGACGTGACAAAGTTCATATCAATAAAGCTAACAAATCAACCTGAAACTAAGAATATAATGTATAATAACAAACCTACATCTTAAACACAAATAAACTGTTAACATTAACACATACTAAACAACAATAAAGTAACTAACATTGCTAAAAAACGTACTATCACACTTTTTTTTCAACATATAAACATATCACTGTTATTTTTACATAACATAAGAACATTTAACAATAAGTTACCAATAACTTATTCCCTAAATTATTCATATGGTCAACAAAATATATTGCTACGTAACAAAGTTTTCACTTCAAAAATGCTACCTATATCATACCTGAACTAAGAATATAAAGTACAATGACAAAACCTAACCCTTATGATCGAATGAATGGCTAACAATAACCAAAGTTCTATACTGAACTAAAGTAACAATGCATACAGAACGTGTACGAAGCTGATGGGGTTCCTGTTTCACTAGAGTTATCGTTGAGAAATTGGTCAAACTCCGCCCACTTTTCGTAAAAAACTCTTGGATGGTTCGGTTTTCGACAACATAAGCTATACATTGGTTCTTGTTTGTCACAGGGTCGACATAATAAATTTATTAAAAATTTTTTTTTGCTAATGTCTTTATGTTTAATAACAACTCTAAAAACTTTTTTTTTTAATTTATTTCTTAAACCTTTTTTTTTTTTTTTTTGTAAACTTTTAATTTAATTTTATTTGTTTACTTTAAAACTTTTTTTTTACTAAACTTTTAATTTTTTAATTTTTATTTCGTTTTAAAACTTTTTTGTTTTTACTAAAATTTTTTTCTTTTTATTTTAAACTAAAAAAAGGCGTTTTACAATACCCAAAAGCAGTAAAATCAGTAAATCAAACCATCCACCCTACTCTCCTCATCGTCTCCTACCATCCCATGATTCTAACGATCTATCGATCTATTGATTCATAATGTAGACATAACAAAAACAAGTTCTTTATACACTGATTAGCGAATATATGCTAACATAACAAAGTTTTCACATTGATAAAAACTAACATAGCATCATCTGGTCTAAGATATAATGTACAACAATAAACCTAACATTACCTTTAAACATGGAATAAACTGTTAATTAACAAGGTTTCATAACAACAGAAATTAAACTAACAAGAATAAAAAAAACGTAACCTATTGCAATACTTAGCATATCACTAACATAGCAATGTTAATTTCAGATTAACATGATATATTTAACAAAAAACAACAACAACATTGTATAATATCATACTGTCAACGAATATAATGACGTTAAACAAAGTTTTCACATTAATAAAGGCTTACATAGCATCATCTGAACTAAGGAATATATTCCACGACAACAAACCTACACACCTTAAACATGAATAAAAACTGTTAACATTAAAAAGTTTCACATTTAACACCAGTAAAGTAACTAACATTGCATGCAAAAACGTAACCTACTCACATATTTTTTTTTTTTTCCCCCAAATTTTTCTTTAGCATATTAACGTTAATTTTAATTTTACAGTAATATTTAACTAAATTTATCACCAACCCTGTCTAATACAGACAGACTAACGAAATATGCAACGTAACCAAATTTTTTACATTGACATTAGTAATATTAACAAAAATTTATCATAACCTTACCTAATATCATAATCCCCAACGAAATAATTGCAAACATTAACAAAGTTTTATCCAAACATAAACATTAAAAATAACAAAAGTTTTATCCAAACATAACATAAAAATAATTTTTTCGAATAAAATGTCATAGTTAAAGTGTAATAGTTTCAACGATTTTAAACTGAAATCGGTAAATCAAACCATCAGGCCCCATCCTACCCTCCCTAACCACACCTAGCCGTGACTTTATGATCTATCGATCTAGTTGATTCAGATTCACATATCGATATTCATTTCGGTGCATAAACCATAGTACAAAAATTAAGTTTCTGTATATAACTAACCAACGAATATATGCTAACGTAACATGTTTCACATTAATAAAAGCTAACATAGCATTACCCAGAACTAAGAATATAATGCACAATTGACAAAATAACAGACCTTATGCACGAATAAACTTTTTACTAACATTAACAAGTTTCCATACTTAACAAACATAAAGGTTACCTAGCACAGCGTACAAAACGTAACCTTTCACACTTTTTTCAAGCATATCTCTAACATATCATTGTTAATTTTACATTAACACTATTGATTTACGTAACATTTCGAAGTATCATTTCGGATAAACAGAGTACAAAAATAAGTTCTTTATATACTAACCAGGAATATATTCTAACCCCCCCCCCCCCCCCCCCCCCCCCCCCCCCCCCCCCCCCCCCCCTTAACAATGTTTTCACATTAATAAAGCTAAAATAGCATTCATATGAACTAAGAAAATGATGTACAACGACAAACTTAACACAACTTACGCACTAATAAATAGTTAACATTTAACAAAGTTCCACACTTAACAAACCTGTAAAGTAACTAGCATTGCATACAAAACGTAATTTATTTTTTCATACTTTTTCCAAGCATATCTCTAACATATTAAACGTATTTTTACATTGACACAGTAATATTTAACCAAAATTTATTCATAGCCATGTTATATTTATCATACAGACCAAACCGAATAACTGTAAACTAACAAAGTTTTATCCAAACATAACATAAAAATAAGTTCTTTGAATAAAATATCATTAGTAAATTGTAATAGTTTTACTGATTTTAAAGCAGGATCACGTAAAATCCAAACCATCAACCCCTCCCAATCCTGCCCACCATGACCTTTTGATCTATTGATATATTGATCTATCGAGTATCATTTTGACTAAACATAACACAAAAATAGTTCTTTATTATATTAACCATCGAATATATGCTAACGTAAACAAAGTTTTTTACTAATAAAAGCTAACATAGCATAAACCTGAACTAAGAATATAATGTACAACGACAAATTAACACAACTTATGCACTAATAAAATAGTTAACATTAACAAAAGTTCCACACTTAACACCTAAGTAAATTAGCATTGCATACAAAACGTAATTATTCCTACTTTTTCAAGCATATTCTCTAACATAATCAATGTTAATTTTACATTAACATTCTAATATGGTTATATTTAACAAAAAATTTAGCATGACCCTGTTTAATCATCATACTGACAACGAAAATAATGCTAATGTAACGAATTTTTTACATCAACTTTGTAATAATATTTAACAAAAACTCATCATAACTCGTCTAAATATCATAATCCCCCAACGAATAATTGGCAAAGACAACAAAGTTTTAACAAACATAACATAAAAATAACAAAATTTTATCCTGACCATAACATAAAAATAAGTCTTTGAATAAAAATATCACAGTAAAGCGCGATAGTTTACTGATTTTAAAGCTGTAAATCACTAAATCAGTAAATCAAACCATCTACCCCAGCAGTCCCCTACCCACCCATGTGCCTATGATCTATTGAACTATTGATCCAAGTCATATTTCGAGTATCATTTTGGATAAACATGACATAAAATAAGTTCTTTATATACTGACTACGAATATACGCTTATGCAACAAGTTTTAGCATCAATAAAGCTAACATATCCTAATAACCTGAACTAAGAAATATAATGCTACAAATGCAAACCTAAAACATCCTCCGTAATGAATAAAAATTTCCGGCTTTTAAACATCCCGAAAATTCCCTACTTATCAAAGGTAAAGTAGCTAACAAGTCATACAATACTCGATATGTTCTCACTTTTCCCCCATATCAGCAACAGGTAAAGAGGTATTATCTAACAAAATCCCTTAAAAAAGTGACCAATCTATCAAAGATACCAGCATCTTGAACAATGAATTGACACGATCTTCATCAAAGTGTCAAACTTCGTCTCGAGTATAACTATTTGAACTGATGAATAAACGTTAGACATAGCAAAATTCCCGGGCAAAACCTAACATTACTCCAACAAAACCTTAACCTTGGCTCACGTTAGGCTAGGAGGCTAGGCTAGGAGGGGTAAGGCCTCAGCCCTTTGGGCTGAGTCCGAAAACCCGCTTACACCCCTTCGGGGTGATCCCCATCTCAGGATTCACACCCTTTCAAGGGGCGTATCCATTTGGGTTTTCTCTCGGAGGTGATGTGTGCTTTAGATATTCTTGGTTAATGAAAACTGTTTATTCGCAAGTTAAGTACGTTATGTTACA
>JABUQX010077742.1:0-36581 GCA_015478945.1 Trachelipus rathkii
ATCTACTTATATAGAGTGTGGAATTCTCAACTTCACACAAAAGTCATTCACCCCTTGAAATGGTGGAGTCAATATATTTATTGGTGAGATTAATATTACAAATCTATATTTTTCAGCCATTAACTTTAGGAAAATGCGGGTAGAAACTAGATCGAACCTATGTCAATATAAAATTGTTAGAAGTATATGATTACCTTTAAGATATACAATAAGTACATCACTCACAGATATATCTATTATTTCCTATATATTATAATATATACCTTTAAATATAAATGTCACTACTGATGAATTAACCTTAGTGAGATAAAATACTATATTACCTCTATATATAGCTTATTGTGTACAGTTATTGATACTCAACTTATAGTTGACTATTTTGAGAACTCATTCATTCATTTTATTATTTTTTTATATTTTATTTATTTTTTATTATTTTTTATTTAGTATAAGTAAAAAAATTAAGTCCATATGTAATTATCACAAATACATTTTTTTGATCGTGATATTATATCATATTGTATATTATATTTTATTATATCTACGTTATATTTGTTATTATTTATTATATATATATATTATTATTTATCATTTCACATGAAATAATTATCATAATATATACATATTATATTCAAATTCTCAACAAAATTAATTTTTTATATATAATATTATATACATCATTTTAAAATTATTTCGCTATATTTATTTATATCTATTTATACTATTTTTGCTTTTTGAGTAGAATTACAATTTAAAATTATATAAATAATTAATATATAAATAATAATATATAATTATATGATAATATATTAAAGAAAATCAATAATCCGTATAAATTTAAAATGAAAATAAATTTAAATTAAATGATAATAATAATATATATATATAATAATAAAATTAATAATATAAATAATTAATATATAATTATATATACTATTATTATTTAAATATATTATATAATTAATTAATTTATAAATTATAATTATATATATTTAATATATAATTATAATATTAATAATTTATATATATATTATATATAATATATAATATATGATGATTTACAAGTCATTTTTCCACATATTTATTCTATAAGGTGTAATCAACTCCGCTCTATATTAAACATTTTGATGAGGACTATATTGATAGAAGAAAATAAAAAGTTGGTTCAAAAACTTTCTTGAAACTTATTTAATATCTAATATTTATATTACCTTGATCCATATCAGGCATACATCGGAGACTCGAGAGTTCTAAAGACTTAATTTATCAATTGATGAAACATAATAAATGTTATTTATTTAAATAATATAAATGTGAGTTGAATAATGTTGTACAGTGGAATTTCGATCGCCCTAATATTTCTGTGAGGAAGCCCTTAAATATATTAAAATATGATCAAGCTGCTCCTTCTATTCATATTAGAAATGATCAATATATAAAAAAAAATTAAACATTCGTTCTATTTGATATTATTGAATAATACGGCTTAAGTGCTTATTTATTTATAATATAGGAGACTGCAGCCAAGCCTCAATTCATATAAGAAAATATTTATCCACCTAGTGACTTACGTGATTGATTAATATATATAGATGTCAAATATTAGTAAATGAATCGAGATTGGGAATTTTCTTTTGAATTGAGGCTCACTTAGTACTGTGAAGTCTCTCTTAATAAGATATACATAAGCACAAGTTAATGTAATTATTCTTTAATACAAAAAGAACGAATTTAAAATTTTTTTTTAAACATTTTTTTATTAATGATATTTATAGCTTATGCTAGATATATCTGACTTTTAAGACATTTGTTTTTTTAGATCTTAGATTTACGTTATATAAAACTTTAATTTGTTACATTACACTTTATTATTTAAATAACATTTATTTTGTTTCATCATTGTAAATTAGTCTTGAACTCTCGTCTCCGATGATGCCTGAAGTGGGCAGGCGAAATATTAGATTAAAAGTTCAGAAAGCGGTTGTTCTTTTTTTATTCTAGAATAGTCCTTAAGAAAATCAATCATGAAGCGGTTGATACCTTTAGGAAATTGGAAAAGGCTTGTAAATCTTACAATAATTATTATAATTGTTACCAAAATTTTTAAAATACTAATAATAATAATAATAATAATAATAATAATCAATAATAATAATAATAATAATAATAATAATAATAAAATAATAAAAATGATAATAATAATAATAATAATAATAATAATAATAATAATAATGAATATTAATAATGAAAGGAATAAGAAATAATTATATCATGTATGTTAGTTTTAAATATAATAATTATTAATTTTTATCCAACCTCTTAAATATATTATTATCAATCCGGAGCATCTATTTAAAACTATTATGAAGTAAAATAAAAATTCCTGCTTTAATAAATCATCCGAGCTTTCGTGTTCGAATAATCCCTGAAATTTTCAGTAATGAAAAAATGGGGACCTAAAAAATAGTCTCGTTAACCAAACTGGTTTTTTTTAACTGGTTCTTTTCTGTGAATATTCTCTTCTTATTTGTAAGGAGGCTTGTTTTGAAGATCCTATAACGCGCGAGATTATTTCATTTTTTTGAAGCCCTTTTAAATTGGAGAGAGTAATGTCGAGTATTAGTACGAACTAGTCATTAGTCCATTACCATTAGTAATGTAGTATGTAGTGACCAATTTAATTTTAACGTTAATTAATATTCTGTACAATCAAATTAACTCCAAACAAGCGAAGTATCGCAACACTGGTACAATTCTTGGAAAGTGTTTCGACATAACAATGAGAATCATGGCAAAGGTTCGGACCAAGTTAAAAGTGCATGCTCAGTATTCGATGAGGAAGCATGACCTTTATGATTGAATTAAGTAATTGGTGTGGAATTCGTTTGTTTTTTGAGATAAAATGACCTGTATAGCATCTAACTTTTAATTATAAACATAGGTGTCTGTCTTAAATATTATCAAATAATTATTTCTAAAAGATAATTTTAGTTTAACTTTGTTATCTTAAAAATGGACAGTTTTACATTATTATTATTATTATTATTATTATTATTATTATATTATTAATTATTATTATATTATTATTATTATTATTATTATTATTATTATTATTATTATTATTATTATTATTATCATTATTATTTATATATTATTATTTAGCTTTGCTCCAGATTAGTTACAATTTTAATCAAGGCCGTAGACAGGGTTTTATTAGTTTAAGGGGGTTTGAACCCCCGGAAACTATTTAAGCGATCAAAATTAATTGTTGATTTTTAATAATAATAAAAAAGGGTAAATAACTTGTCAAAGCCTATTAAGAATAGAAGTTTTAAAACAGATAAGAGCAAATTTTTTTTTGATTCGTGGGTGAAGATTCCTTAGTTTAAGTGGGTGTTGAAAGCATTAAAGGAGAAATATCTAGCGGAGGCAACACTACGAAGGCTGAAATAATAGAAACCTCCTGGAATCAACAACAATATGATGTTTAGAACAATAGAAGAAACGTGTTAGAGGTGTTTTAAGGCTATCGAAAATATCTACTGCCTTATAAGTGTTATATTGCTGCTCACATCCATGTGAAGGTACAACACGTTAAAAGACTTTATAATGGCCTAATTATTTATGTTAAATATAAATTGATGCATACTATTTTAAGTTGTAATATTAATGTTAGTAAGCGTAACTACTCATTAATTTATTATAAATATATAGTAGTAATAAAAATCGTAGAATAATATTTTCCAATGAACTAACAAAATATTAGGACATAAAACTTATATACGTAATGAGTGTCGAATACAGGTATGTTTGGAGTTATGAATGGAATTGTTTACGAATCTTGCTAATAAATTATTATAACTTTTGTTATTAATTTATTGGTGTGAACTTTAATGAAATAAAAAAAATAAAAAAAAAAAAATAATAAAAAAAAAAAAAAAAAAAAAAAAAAAAAAAAATCACTATCACTATATATATATATACTATCATTATTGTAAATAATCTGAAATTCATAAATAACATATATTATGTTTAAGTTTATTTAATAAGACTTAAGACTTTTATTCTCTACTTAAACTCCACCCATCTGTGCACTTAACATTCCATAGTATCATTACAATAATTATAGGGACTGACTATAACTGACTCTTTAATATAATATTGATAAATATTTGAATGATTTTAGTATTTTGAAAAAGTTTCAAGCAATTACACATCGATTGAAAACATTTTACAAAACTATTTTGTGAAAGTTGAGTGTATATTAGGACACTTGCTGAACTTTTTAATGTATCTCGGCCTGTGATAGGGGGTCGAGAGAGTGATGCTCAGAAGTGAGGCGAAAAAGTAAGGGAGGAGTGTAAGAATGGAACGAGTTTTACATACATACGCCATTCCAGCTAGATTTCTTGGTATTCTTAATGGATTTTCAGAGAGGACATACTACAGCGACGACACACCGTTCCTAAATGTCCCAATAGAGCCGGTAAGTTTCCTCTGTTATCTTTCAGAGAGAAGATCCACTTGCTCACGTGAGTCTATGGAGGGAAAATTATGATTTCATTTCTACATTTCTTGTAAGAGTCACCTTCGAGTTTAGAGTGACACCGTACAAGATCTCTAGAACCTTGTTGAGCTCACATTTTAGCATTTACCCTCACTCATTGGGTCTTCGAGTGAGCGCAACCTGCCAAAAAGATACCTTTAGATATATGAATTGCGTTTGAGATCAGCAGCATAGTCAGAGATCTCTCTCTCGTAATTCTGCGATAGATCCATGGGAATGGGTCAAAGTCTGTTATACACACTGGATAGCAATTAGTTGTGTTGATAGATAATTATATACCTCCGTATATTTGTGGCGCGCACTCTCCGAGCTATGTGAGGTGTAGAGATCATGATGGAAGAATTTTTATATAACTCTAGTGTTCATCTCTTCTATTGCTGCTGTTAAATGTTTTCAGATTAATTTTATTTAATTAATATAATGATATTTATATATATATATGGTCATAATATATTTCTGTAGGTAGCTATTGTGAGGTACGCATAGCTTTAGTGTTTGGTGTGGTTGATATCTAGTAGGGGGTGTTTATTAGGTTGGGTTATATATAATATATTATGGGTTGGGGTTGGCGTATATATTATAGGTTAGTTTGTTGTACACGCTGCGGTTGCGTGAGCATCTCGTCTATGGAGGTCAGTGTATATGGTTATTGTAGCCAGTGGTTATTGAACGTGTATTTAGGTATTAGATATATGTTATATTAGTATTTTGAGGGTGTGACTGTGGTAGGGTTAGATTAGGGTTAGAGTTTTGTTACGGTCGAACGCTAGATCTGACGAGTGAGTGGAGTGAACGTGTGGGACTCGCTACGTGTGATCTATGACAGGTCGTCTTAGCACTCATTTAAGGACACAAGTTTTGAGAGTCATATAGGAGAGAGAGATAGACATTAGGGCGAACAGCACTTCATTTTAAGTATATAGATTTCTACATGATACATTAGAGGATTACACTCCACTCAGATAGTAGCCATGAAATCATAGAGATGACTAGTCTGGGTGTAATAATAATAATCAATAATAATAATATTAATTAAGATAATAATAATAATACATAAATAATAATAATATATATAATAATATTAATAATTTAATATATAATAATAATAATAAAAAATAATAAAATAATAATAGATAATTAATAATAATATTGCAGATAATAATTTGCATTTTAAATTTAGTTTAAATTTATTTATTTCATTATTATTTCATCGATGTTTTGATATTTTATTACTTATTGATTATTATTTATTATTATTATTCAACTAACTCTCTCATTCACTCAAACTCTCTTAATTAATTATATTATTATTATTATTATATTATTATTATTATTATTATTTATCTATTATGCGATATGTAATGGAGAATAAGTGTCGAGCGTTGGTTATAGTGTCTGAATGTGATTTGGAGACTAGTATGTATTCACTTAATGCGAATCGAGCTATCTTGGGACGCAGCCTGTATGACCTGAAATTGTAGGGAGGGTATGGTTACTGACGAATATATATATAGAGAGAGTATGGGTAGAGAGAGAGTACGTATACTTAATTGTTAACAAGAGGGTAGCGAGAGATTATTAAAGCGGTCGATACATGAGTGACGAACTGAGAGTGTAGATGTTGGGGTTATACCCATTTAGAACGTCTATAGAGTGAGCTTGCAGACTATATGTCGATAGCTCTCTGTTTAAGGGAGGGATGATAATGGAGAGATGGTTGTAGGGAGGGAGATTATTCTGATCTCTCATATTACATATGAGTCAATGCATGTTGCTCTACTCACTGCAGTTAAGAATGAAGAAATGGAATGACTGGTGTCCGGTGTCGTGCACGAGGGGATGTATAGTAACACTCTCACGCTCAGCTCACTTTGACGTGCGTTCTTTCACTTCAATAAAATGACACTAATTTGCCGTTATATAAATATAACTCTTATTTGGAAAGTCTAGACACTTTGAAGCGTTTTTTTTTCTTTTCTTTTTTTTTCTTTTTTTTTTTTAAAAACTCCAAGCATGGGTTTTATGAGGCACATTTTATGAGGTATGTATCCTTTCAGGAGAATATATAGGTGAGTGCTAGATTGTAATCTAAGGGTCGATGTTTGTGACTTATACCAGGCTGGAGGTACGAGGAAGGATGGTCGAGTGAGGATATGAATAATATTTGATGGGAGATCGGTGGCGCTAGACAATCGAGAATATTGGTGTTGTATCGCGATGGGGTCAGTGTTATCGCGCGAAAGACCCTAGAAGGCGTTGCTTGCCTATGTGTTTTCTCTCTAGACCGAGAGCGGAGTGACCCTCACTCGTGACGAATATATATCCAGTGGTGTCTCACACTTCCCACTCCTTGCGAGGTGAGAGCTATAAGAGTTCGGTGATATTATATATATCATGAGAGTATCAACAATTGGATTAGGAATGGACGAGAGGGGTGAGATGATTGCGTTGTTGAGTTAGGATAGGCTCACACTCCTTTATGTTAGTGACTGGTGTGAGGGATCGTCATATTCTATAATTAATATATTATATAGTATTATATATATATAAGTATAATATATATATATATAGTATATAATTAATGAATAATAGATTATATAATAGATAGGTAGCTACAATTTATTATAGGTATATATTAGTAGGGTTATATGTATGTTATTATATATTAATAGTTTTAGAGAAAAAGAGGAAGTGTTAATAAATGGAATAAGAAGTATTAAAACGTTATGGGTAAAAGTAACGTTAAAAATGGGGGGAGGTTAGATCACGACACGGTAATAATAAGATATAAATTACATATAGATTATTATAATTCACTGAAAAAATGAATTAAAGTGAACTAATATAAAAGCTATAATATAGATGAATAAATCCAGATATGGGGTTTATTAATTTTAACATAAATGACACGAATAAGATAGAATACTATACTTTGGGGTAATTTAATGCGTTCATCGACACGACATCTCAGAGCTTAAATTTTACCTAAAATTTATTGAGTGTAATATAATTAGAGCTACAATTGGTAAGACTTATTTTATTGCTATACTACGCACTATATACTATGCTACTAGTGATGTAGTATAATTCAAAATATAGTATATATATAATAAATACTAATACATTTAGATAAATAAATTATAGAAATATAATTTATATAGTATATATATAATAGTAATCGTATATGATATATAATAGGTATTAAGGTCGTATCTAATAATATGAGTATATAGTAGGGATATTAGCATATATATGCTATAGGTAGTATAATATGTAATATATATATATATATATATTATATATATAGGTTATATATGATATATATATATATATATACTATTACTAGTGTTAGTGATTATGATGTAATATGAGTTAGGTGATAAATTAGTATTTAGTTGTTTATTATAGGTATAATATATAGTATATATATATATATATATAGTATATATATATGTTTATAGTAGCTATATAATTATGAATATATATATAATATAATATTCAGTGCAAAGACGATTCCTCTTCAAATCACTTCGTCTTTTATGTTTTTTTCGATTTGTGTTTCCTACGATAACTTGGCGTTCCGCAGAGTGTTGTAAAAAATCATCATTTTTTTGATTTATTAATTATTAATTAATGATTTCATGATTATATATATATAATATATATATAATATATATTATATTATATATTTGCATGATACCCCACTCACTGCAATGCCTTCCTCAAAAGGTAGGGGCAAAAAAAATTAACAATAAATAAATAAATTCAAATAAAAAACTACATTAAAGAAAAAATAAAATATTAAAATAATATTGAAATAAATGCCACCCTGCCCATTGCCTAACGCAATTCCTCAGGTGGGCGCAGACGCGCGACTTAAATAGAGGAAGATTTAATATTGCGGGGAAAATAAAGAAGGCAAGGAGTTTCATAAAACAGATGTGGCTGGAACGAAGGAGGCACCAACAACGGAGTGATCCTTGAATCTCCAATATTCACACAATTTTCATGAGAGAACAAGGACACCTCTTATATTATATATATAATATTATATATATAATATTATAATAATATATAATATAAATATATATATATATATATAATATATAGTATATATATATAATATTATATATATATCATAATATATATATATATATATATATTATATATATATATATATATATAAAGTAAAATTTATATTTATATTTAATATTTATATATATAAATATTATATATTATATATATATAAGTATATATTATAACGGTAGGGTTAGTTAATATTATACGTTACTTAATTGATAAATTTAATAATATTGTATAGTTTATCATACACGTGTATGTATATGTAGCTATGATAAAGCAGGTAGAGTGATTGTCTCAGGGTATGTCCGGCTCGCATCCACTTCGATTTGACATCGCTTACACGATAGAAAATGCACAATCATGCAGAGTTGCCAAAGCAATTAATTGAGTGAAGGCGGGAGTAGAAGGACAATCCATTATTCAATTCGGTTTCAAGTCAAAAAATGTTGAGATTCTCTCAAGGAATGCCTTTGTTTGTCGGGCTAATTCATTGAGGGGATAGCGTAACTGCGTTATCTTTAAAGTGTGCTATGTAGGGTGATTATGTTGCAGTCCGAGGCAGTGAGTTTTGCGCTTATGAGGAATTTTTCTGGGTTTGTGATGGGTAACCAGTTTTATAAGAAATCTCTCCGGTTGTTTCTAGAAAGTCCATCAATACAGTTTTGTAATAGTGGTAGGGGAAGAGAGTTTTATGAAAGCAGCAAAAATGGACTAACGCTGTTATTGTATTTCTGGCTCAAGTTAAAAACATTGCGGGAGAAATCGTATGGCTATTGGGTGAATGGAAGACGGTTTGTATTAGAGGTGGAGGGTTTCGGTAAAACAGATTAAATAAAGATTAACGACTAGTCGTAGTAGATGAAGGTTTTCCTCTATAAAGAGTGGATGAGACATGTTTGAGATAATTAGGGTGTTGTCAAGAATGGGTAAGAGTGAGAATTATTGTGCATAGTGTGCGACGAGGTAAAGGAGAGTGTAAGAGATCTTGTGTTGTATTGTTAAGTTAATTGTTTACAGAAATGCAAGAGGGGCATCGAATGAGGTATCATCCCGATAATATAACTAAATACATTGGTGTCGTACTAATAGAAGTCCTATAAGTATAGTCTAGGGTGTTTAATTCACCGGAGGTTGAGGTTTTATTATCGATACGCAAATCGTTTTCATATTTAATGAAACGATAAAAAAGCGCCTTTTTGCAGGGAAGGCTGGGCCATTTAGTGAGAGATTACCATAGTAATGTCCGTCATAATGTAGATAATTGATTTATGTGGAGATGCGACTGAACAGTTCATGTTTATACGTTTTTTGGATAGAAATATCTGTGAAAATAATACACCTGTTGCAGTACAAGGTACTAACCATCAAGCACGCCCCTAATGCCGTCAATTTTTATTTCCCTACGTAAAAATGTTCGCACTCAGCGCATAAGTGGATACGATAATATCATAGTCGATAAACCGGAGCTTTTTGACGATTCAACACTCTCTTCTGACGTTGAAGAACTGGGTTTCTGTATCCACTGAAGGCAGAACACACCTGAACACTGAACTGTGTGCCACACCGCAACTTAAAGTAGCCATCATGGGCACCGCACCCGCACCGCACCGCACCTTGCACCGAGACACTGGAATTGTGTGATGACGCAACATTATAGAGAGCACCACACGTATCCCAGCATCGCACTGCTACAACTGAAATTTTGTGCTTGAAACCGCATCAAAAATGAGGGCGCCGCACCTGGAGCACACTAATTGTGTACTGCACCACAACAAAATGAGGGCTCCGCGTACCGCATCGCACCGTACCGTACCGGGACACTGGAGTTGTTATGAAATGCAAGTCGCAGGCCGATAATGAGCGCTTTCTGTCATCGTAATCAGGGACACTCGGGATCACTAAAATTGTGTGCTGTACCGAACCAAAATAGCGCAATTAAGCACCGCAACCGGGCCAATCGTAATTGTGTGCTGCACCGCACCGCCCGCACCGCACCGCACCGCATCGGTGTAATCGGCCAACCCTAAACTATAAACCTGTAATTGAATATTTGAAATTTTAATTCACAAAAATTTTAGTTCTGGGGAAAAGACCTGAGCTACCGTGCAATGGGCACAATCGGTAATGCGACAGATGTCGCAAGGCAAGGGGTTCGGTTCGATCCCCTCGTGTGGGATCCTTGGTAGAATTACCTAGAGAAGTTTCCCCTCTTAGAATAAGGCGTACTTATAAATCATCACGAGAAAAGCAAATAATTAGAATATTAATAAATTTTGTGTCAAATTTTATAAATTTGTGTCAATGTTTAATAAATTTTGTGTCGAAATTTTGTGACCATGAATTTAAATAAAAAGTTAATAGTATTATAGTCAATAATAATTAATAATATAATATTAGTCAACTTTTACATGAAACTTATGATAATATATAATATATATAATAATATATGATTAATATAATTATATAATTAAATTATTATAAATAAATCAAATTTTATTATATATATATCTCAATAATAATAACAATTAATAGTAAATCAAAAATAAATCAAATTTTTCTATATGAAAAATATAAATAAATGAATAAATAAATAAATAAGATATAATTTAATAATAAATAATTACCATTACCTACTTCAAGTACTTAATCACAAATAATTTAAAAAGTTAACCGTTGCATTAACTAATTAATTCGCCAATGATTATTTTTTATTTATTAGTTGACAAATAATAATAATTTTTTTCTTTCTCTGTAAAAAATAAGAAAATTTCTATATTAGTCACTAAGTAAACGTGCGAAATATGATGAGTTAGAAGTTAGTTATTATTTACTGAGTTCGTTAGCCATGAAATAGACTCTTGCGCCTTATAAGTACAGGTATATTTTATTTTGTTTAGTATAGTTATAATTTAAGTACATTTGATCGAAATTTTGTTTTTCATTTTTCTTGATAACGGGCTGTCCTAGAAAAGGGTTGTCACGTATGTCTTTTAATTTCATGTGTTATTTTCATTAGGTAGTATAAAGAAAGAATTTTTTTACGTTAACGAGTAAATGGCCTCTTTGGACATTTGAATATAAAGCAAGGTTATTTTATCCAGAAATATAAAAATTAATGAAGTTATTTTGTCACGTGAAGAATTGAAAAAATTATTATCTATTGATTATTATTATTAGTTATTATTATTATTATCTATTATTATTATTATTATTTATTATTATTATTAATCTATTATTATTGATTATTATTATTGATTTATCTTAATGTATTAAGTTATTATTATTATGTATTTTCTGAAACAATCCTGAACTTTTGTTCCCCAAAGCACAAGGCACGCAGAGATGACCTCACCGTAGGATCACTGTAAGTTTATGTTTTGTCGAACGGCGCTCCTCTATGTTTAATTCATCACCTTCGCTCTGCTCAGCACTATGCACCGCTCGGAACTCTGGACATTGTGTACCGTACCCAATAGCGGACAGGCGTAGTATTAAAATTGGTATAGCAATCTGTGCATTTTGTGATACAAGTATACAAATATTTATCGATTGTTGGTACATTATATGAACTTAATTTTAGATATTGGGGAACTTTAAATTCTCTGTAAGGGTTTATATGACTGTTTAAATTTAAAGGTATGGTTCAATTTTAGGATATTTTTTATTATTTACCTGATTTTTATGAAAATTTTCAGAGTATATATAACTCATCAAGTTACAACTGTATCTTTTGCATTTTTCTGTATACCCAAAATTTTGGGATGGGCAATGTTCTCTCAGCAAATTGTTAATAAATTCTTTAATATTTATCTTACTTTATATGAAATTTGAATATAATGTAAATGAAAATATTTAGAAAATATTGTAGGAAGCGATTTTTGAAATTATTTATAGAAAAGTAAATATGTGCCCCAAAATTCCGAGGTGTAAAATTTTTTTTCAATTTTTTACACTCTTGGGCACATTGTGCCACATATTTACCTTTCTAAAACTATTTACAAGAACAAGCTCAGTACAAAGAATTCCTCCAACATTAGATGCACTCAAAGTCTCAAACAACATGTTAAGAGAGCCATATATCAGGGTTGCTACATCTGGGGGCAGACACTAATTCCAAGTCCTGTATTACCTCCTGTGACAAGTTGGGGTTTGAGTAAAGTGAATGATGGCCTATATGTTTCAGAGTGGATAACAATCCCTGAAGCAGCTAAAGCATGTGAGGAGCTAATTCATTGTGGTTGCAAGAGGAGATCCAATTAAAGCTGCAAATGCAAGAAAAGCAATTATCATTGCTGGATCTTAAGCATGATGCGAAGGGAGAATGTTCTAAGCGGTTTTCTTTAACGTAGTGTTGAACTGACTTTCAACACGTGGCGCAAAAGATATATGAAAATTTTTATATGTTTAAAATTTAAAACTGTGTTTATGTTTATAATAATAAACAATAAATTAAAATGTCAACTTTATTATTATTAAAGTTTCAATAAATTGTGTATCAGTTTATTATAGATTTACTCTATTTTCATCTTTTAAATACCATAATCAATGTACACATGCCCAAAATATGCAAAATCTAAACCAGAAAGTAAAAATTATAAATAAATTAAAATCGCTCCCAAAATCAAACGCCCTACTACTTAAGGTGTCCCAATATCTTAAAATCATCTTCGTATAACGCACCAACACTGTATGAATTTTAATGCTGTTATCACAAAACGCTAATTTTTTTTACTAATGCCGACCCACTACAGAAGAATTTTTAAAAGGTAACTTTTTTATGCAAATAATTATTTAGTCACTGAGGCACAAAGATTTATACTTAATTGTAGGATATAAATATTATACTGACCTACCTAAACCTTTCTATATAAATATATTATAATATATATAATATATATATATATAAATATTATTATATATATTGCACATCTTAAAAATATTTCAAATCCTATGGATATATAACAAAGATTTATCATATAATAAATAAACAAGATATTTTAATATATATATATATATATAATTATATTATAATATATATATATATATATATATATATATATATATATATATATATATATTTATTATATATATATTATATATATATATATATTATATATATATATAGTATATAATATATATATATAAATATATCTTATATATATTATATATATATATATATTATTATATATATATATATATATATATATATAATATATATATATATATA
Source organism: Trachelipus rathkii (assembly GCA_015478945.1). NCBI lineage: Eukaryota > Metazoa > Arthropoda > Malacostraca > Isopoda > Trachelipodidae > Trachelipus > Trachelipus rathkii. The sequence goes on from JABUQX010077742.1 coordinate 13,878, forward strand.
TAGTATATATATATATATATATATATATATATATATATATATATAGTATTATATATATATATATCCTTGGCTTAACATAAACAAAAAAATGTCTTTGGAAACCACACAATCACAACGTTAGTAGGCCGCCTCAAAGAAACTGGGGGTTCTGTGTTAGACTGCGAGACTTTTTTCCTTTATCAATTACTTCAGCTATTAGAAGGTCTTATGCGCAATTATATCGTAGTACTGCTCTCCTATTTGGGGGGGCTCTGGTTTCAACGCCGCTTTTGGACAGGGTCGAGTCAAGGCCAAAAGACTTATAACTGTTCTTACTTTTTCCACTTCACTTGACCTCTATCTTTGGTGGAGCGGTGTTTGGTGCTTTATCTCTTTTCTATAGGTACCGGCAAGCGGCAGGTGCTCTAGGGATTGTCACTCGCGTACCTCCACCTTTACGACGTCCTCGTAGCACAAGGGGTGCTGTGTCTGCGCAAGAATTTCTTGTGGATATTGCAACTAAAAGCTGTTCGATGCATGCTACCTTTTTTTCCAGCCAATACTGTTCTGTGGAAATTTCTTCCAATTTCCTGTATTCCCTGTTGAATATAATATTATTCACGTTTAAAGTTTGCTTTGTGCTCATATGCGTAATTTTCCGTTTAGTTGTGTACTTCTGAGAGCGTGCAACACCTCCTTGAATGAGGGCTTCGCCCGTGAGTGTGGTGACAACTGTAAAAAAATATTATATATATATATATATACTATATATATAGTGTGTGATATTTATATATATATATATAAATATATATAAATATATATATAATCCATATATATGTATATATATATATATATATATATATATATATATATATAGGGTCTTTTTAATTATCCATCTGGTCGATTCATTTAAACGCACTCGGACACACATGAAAGATAAAGTTTCTTAGGTTAGACCTGTATCCGCAATGAGAAGCATCGCGGTAGCGTTCTAATGTATATGGTAAACTGATTGCGTATTGCGCTAGGTATAGTGGTTTAACGATTGCGGTACGAAGCTAGGGAAGCAAGGATATGTGAGTTTTTTTTTAAGTATTGTTTAAGATTTGAGGAAGGCGGTGAAGCAAATAATTAATAAATAATATGTTCGTACCCGTAATATCACCTTTTTCCTTATTTATTTTAATTGAAGGAAAGATTGTTCGATTGTCTTCTAAAATTATTTTAAATTTTTTTCATAATTTAAATAAAAGGCCTCTTTTTTTGCAGGAAAGGAACGGGTTAACTGCTCTTGTGACAGAAGCAGAGAAACGTTATTAAAATCCTTGGCACTCACCATTGGCCTAAGTATGTTTCTAGTATTATTGTTATGACAGAAATATAGTAAAACTATAGCAACAATAATATAGGCAATATTAAAGTTAATTTTTAACAAGAGTGAAAGTTGGGATGTAGACTTAGAAAGGTCATATATATATATATATATATATATATATATATATATATATATATATATATATATATATATAATAATTATATATAATATATATATATATATATAATTATATATATATATAATATATATATTATATATAGTTATGTAGTTAAGTATATATATATATATAGGGTCTTTTGAATTATCCATTCTGGTCATTCATTTAAAACCGCACCGAAACAACAATGAGATAAAAAGAATTTCTAGGTTAGACTTACGTCCGCAAGAGAAAGATAGCAGGTAGCGCTAGTTCAATATGGTTAACGATTGCCTGTAGCGCTAGGTATATGGTTAACGATTGGCCGTGTACTGAGCGTCCGGCTGCTAGGAAGCAAAAGATGATGGGGTGAAGTTTTTTTGTTTAATAATTAGTTTGCAGATGTGGAGTAAGATGGCGTGATAGGCTAATTTAATTAATATATGTATCGCTTGTTCCCGTATTCACCTTTTTCCTTTATTTTATTTTTGATTGAAGCGTTTATTATATTGCTATTCTAAATTATTTAATTTTTTCATAAATGTTGTAAATAAATAGGCTCTGTTTTTTATGCAGGGAAATGGAGAAGGGTAACGTCTAGCGTCTTGTAGTCATGAAGGCGATGGAAGAACGATTATTTGTAGAAAAAGTCTTGGCATTGCACTCATCCATCTGGGTCCTTAAGTATAGTTTTAGTATGGATGTATTGTGTTATGACAGGAAGAATGAATAGTAAGATACATAACGCAATTTTTTATATAAATAGAATAATGTTCAATCCTCAAATTTTTCTAAATAAATAATGCTAAAATTAATTATAATGAAACCTTTTTCCAGTTTCCACCAATGGTGACCATTTCCAGATTTTCGAATGGAACAATCAAAGGCATAAATGGATATATTGCAGAAATATGGAAAACCTTAGAAGAGATCCTGAAATTTAAGTTAGTTTGGTTTTCTATTTGCTTATGTGGTTTTATTTAATTATGATAACCCAATGATAATGTTACATTAGTAAAATTCTTCGACATAAAATAAAATACTCTTTTTCTATTCTAGAACTGTTTTAATGGATTCATCTGATAATGATACTAATTTATATAGGTTCAAATTAAAGCGAGTGAATGCGTATTGGTGAAAAAAAAGAATAGGTAAATAAATAACCTGGATAAAATTATTCTGAACGCGAATTTTCAGAAGCATACGGATTATTGAATTAAGATACAGACATCTGGTATTCGGAAACCTTAATTAGGGGCGTTTTTTTTTTTTTTGGGGCGGGGGGGTAAATATCTCTTCGTCCTGTTATTTACGAGAATTGTCAACCACCAAAATTTTTATTCTTATTTTGTTCACAAAGTGCAACACTCTAAAGGATATTGTCCAACGATACTTCCTTTCTTGATTAGGCAGCAATATCGTGTCCATAATATGCTTTTTGTTTATTTTCATCAAACGATCTACCCTATGACGCCAACTTTACACCCTTTTATTACTTCAAGGAAAAAAGCGTTCCAAGCCAAACTGCAAAAAAAATAACTCGTAATAGAGGGGTGCAAAGTCTTGGAGGCATTTGCTGTCAATGCCTTAAAAATTCAGATTCGTGTATCTACAATCGTAACGAACGAAGCACGTAATTAAATGGAGGAATAACATTCTCTTGTCATTTCATAATCTATGGCACACCTCTGACGACGACTTACTCCATTATTATTATTACTCAGTGAAAAACTCCCAGCCAATACTGCAAAATAACTGTTTGGAACAATTGACTTCTGATTTTCTTTGAGAATTTTAATTATGACAAAAGAAAAGATCGTTCAGTTTCCTCATCCTAATACTCGAATAATCTTTCCACACGTTGTATAAGCACTTAAAGATTTTCTTTTAATGCGTTATCCTTCAATGGAAAGAACCATTTTCTTTCTTAACCTTAATTTAAACATGCGGGGAGACTATCCCAGTGGTTTCGACAAAAAATAATTAAAAAGGGTGGTCCGAATCACATCAAAAAAAAAAATTTCTGCACAGTCCCGCCGCTCGGCGGTAGAAACGTGTTATGGTTTAGGTTAGGTTCTTTTTATTTTGGTACGTTATTTTGGTTCTGTAAGTTAGGTTAGGTTAGCGTAGAGAAATGCTTAAAAAATAGGTAAAGTAGGTTTAGTTTATAGTTAGGTACGCGTTAAGTTAATTTTGTTGGATTCGTTAGAGAAACTTAAAATAACCAGATTTTTTATTTTTTATTTTATTTACAAATGACACGATTTTCCTGTCCCCATATGAATTATAGTTCCAAACAAGTTGCTACTAAAGAGTGGTAATTTTTTTTTTTTTATTTTTTTGTTAAGAGCTTGCACAATTCATTCACACCGGTACCCCAGCTGCTCTTCTTGTATAAGTAAAGGATTCTTCCCGTAGTGTATTGATAGTTTCAATATCTGGCGTGGTTTCCCAACCTTACACAACTTTTGGATTAAATGGTTGGAGTCATAGACTTATTTTTTTTCCTTTTCTTCACTCATGCCTCTAATTTCTGTCGCACGTTGAATGTTTCTCACTCTCACAACCAGACACAGTGTCTTCTAATTCTCCGGTGCATGCCACAGTTTCACCATTTCCTGTTCCAGCTCTGACCCCAGACTAGACCGAAAGCTCCAATCGTACATTGTAATCCCCCCCCCCCCCCCAACTGTAAGTCTGGGAAAACACATTTAAAGATAGCTTTCCCACTGTCTTGCAACACTTTCAAACGTCCGTATAGAACCAAGTCGTGCTTTAAATTTCATCCGTTTCACTTACAACGGTGGAATTTGCTAGTCTCTAACCCTAACCCAACCCACTGAAGAGAGACTCCAGAAATTTTTTTTTCTTCAAATTTTCCGTAACCAAGTCAGACATTGGTACAGGTGTGGCGGGAAAACTTTTGGCAAAATCAGTCTGTGTCATTTGTGATAAACGATTCGTCCCGCCGTTCCCACCTGAAGCAAATTGCGATATATATATAATAATTATATATATATATAAATAGATATATTATAATAATATATATATAATATATATATATATATATAATATATATATATATATATATATATAATATATATATATAATATTAGTATAGATATATAAATAATATATATGATATATATAATATAAGGGGACAACTAACCGCCAAACTGAACTCTGCCAGATTTGTCCTAAATCTGGCACCTCAATCCGTTAATTTTGCGCATTTATTGGTAAATTTTTCATCATTTTTAACATTTTTTTTTTATTTCTAACACCTCGTGCGTCTAAATTAGCGTTTTGCAAGGTTTGACGCTAAATCTGGCAACCTAACCCGTTAAATTTGTCCTTATGGCACCTTTTAGCATTTTTTGGCACCGTTTTAGCGGCATTTTAGCTTCAATAAGGCTTGTCAATGATTCCAGTTCAAGATGTGCATATTTGATGGTGAGAGTAGTTAGAGGGGCACAACTGACAGCCAAACCGAAAGCCGGAAGTTGCAAATATTGCAAAGCAACATTTTGCAACATCCTGTTTTTTTCAAGCTTCATGTTTCAATGATAGGGTTTTAAGGTCGTTTAGATTGAATTTAAGGTTTGAAAGACCGATTTTGGAGGTTTTGAACTTGAACTCGAAGGTTTAAATCCCAAAAATTTGGTTTAGCCCCTCAAAGAGGGCTTTTTGGTTCCTAGAAGGTTTTAAATGGTCGTGAGATCCTTTGTGATGGTTCCAATTTATTTATCGACGTTTTTTTTTTACCCCAAATCGACGTTTAAATCGTCTTTCTAATTGCTCTGGTTGACTTATTACATTGAAAAATAAAATCGATAGAAAATCACAACTATTATTTAAAATTCAGTCGATTTATCATTGTAGTTACTCTACAACTTCAGCGCTAATATTCTTGTTTATATGTATCTACCGTGTTAGGTTTTTCGTACCATTCTAAAATTTGGCTGCGCGCACAGTGGTGACGTAACCTCGTCGTATATTAGGTTACGGTGGGGGTGCTGGCCCCTAAAAATAGGAAATGCCCGTAGAAGGATGAAATTTGGAGGTTACATAGAGGGGGAAGGAGTAAGTAGGATTCAGTTCCGGATTTGGATTCGTAGCCGGCACCGGTGCAGTGACGAGTTATTAAATATTTGTATAATAATACAATATTTGTATCCTTATATATGTTATCGAACCCGTAGATCTCGAATACGAGGGTTATAAGTTCGTAAAGGGTGTCTTGGGACCCCCGGATTGGGGTCTCCATTTGAAATGAACGGAATGCATAGGAGAAAGGAGAAAGGAGTCGGAGTCGGAGTCAGAGAAGGAAGGAGTCGGTACCGGCACCGGCACCGGCACCGGCACCGGCACCGGTGCTGGAGTCGGTGCGGTATTGAATTATAAATATTTCGTTTAGTCCCATATTGGTATCAAAATATATGTTTATAAGGTCGTAGAACTCGAATATGAGAATTGTAAGTTCGTAAAGTGTGTCTGGTGGCCCCCCCACAAAGGAGGTGTCCCCAGAAGAAGTGCACGGAACGCAAACCAGAAGAAGATGGAGGAAAGAAGAAAGAGGAAGGAGGAAGGAGTCAGAGTTGGTACCGGCACCAGTGTTGGAGCCGGTGCGGTGCTGAGTTAGTAAACAATCGTTTATCCCCATATTGATATCAATGTTATATGTTTATAAGATCGTATATCTCAAATATAGGGATTCAAGTTTCTAATAGATGTCTGGGGACTCCCCCAGAGATGGTCCCCAACTGAAATAAAAAGAAGAAAGGCATGGAATGCAAAACATAAGAGGAAGGATAAAGGACTGGAGGAAGAACACCGGATTGCATCTTACATAGATAACCGTTTCTAAGGGTTGAAGCTTGAGCATTTCTATTTTCCAAATCTCGTTTCTTTTTATTAACGATAACTAAAATATATTGTTTGCTATTTTATGTTATATGTTTCATTTAACATTTATTCTTTGTGTTAATTTAAATTTTTTAATTTATTTTCAAATTTTTAAAATATTTTATTTATTTTTTAATTTATTTTTGTTTAATTTGCTTAAAACATTTTGTTTTTACTAAATTTTTTATTCTTTTCATGTTTATAAGACGTAAAAAATATTTGCGTTTTTAGCACCCTTAAAGCAGTTTAATCAGTAAATCAGTAAATCAGTAAATCAAGGCACCCACCCTACCCTCCCAATCCCACCCATGATCTATTGTATTGATCTATTGATTCAAGTCATATTTTTGTATAACATAACAAAACTTTTTTTTATTTTTATTTTATTTTGTTTAAAAATAATTTTTTTATTATTGTTAAGGGATTTTGTTCGGTAAATATTGCTTTAACGTGGCTGATGATATGTTGGACAAGGAGATAAAATTGAGGTTTGTATGCACTGTTAGCTACTTTAACCTTGAAAAGTAAGGAACTTTATGAATGTTAGCAGATTATTCATACGTGAGATATGTTAGGTTTGTCGTTGTACATTATATTCTTAGTTCAAGTTAGGATATGTTAGCTTTATTGATGTGAAAACTTTGTTACCTTATCCATAATATTCGTTATTTGCGTTACCTTTATTATATATTCTGTATGATAATTAGAGTTAAGGGTTACTGATAAATATTTGTTTAAATATTACTAATGTTAATGTAAAAATAATAATGAAATGATCTATGTTTGAAAAGGTGTGAATAGGTTACGTTCTGTATGCAATGTTAGTTACTTTACTGTTGTTAAGTTTTTTTTTTTTTTTTTATAAGTTTTTTCACAACCTTAACCGGCCGAGCCCCTTCTGGGGGGGGGGCGTTGCACGCTAAAATTTCATCCACCTAGCGCATCTACGTAGATGAGCACAGAACGCAGGCTTAAAAAGTGAGGGAGTATTAATTCAGGGCAGGAAACACAGGAGATGGAAGAGAATTCCACAGAAGAAGGGTGGCAGGAAAGAAGGAAGCTTCCGCAACGAACTAGCCTGAGTTACTACATCAACACTAAAACTCGTGCCGGCAGACACAGCACCCCTTGTGCTACGAGGGCGTCGTAAAAGTGGTGTACGCGGTGTAAGTTGCCTCGAACACCTGCCGCTGCGGTGCTATAGAAAAGCAGATTAAAAGCACCAACATCGCGCCGGTTCGATAGAGGGTCAAATGAACTGGAAAGAACAGAACAGTTTAAAAGCCTTTTGGGCCTTGGCTTCTGGACCTGTCCAAAAGCCGGGTGAAACCAGAGCCGCCCCCCAGATATTGAGAACAGTCACTCCATACGAAGGGCGGATGAGACGCCTTGTATAGGCTGAGTAACGAGAAAGGGAAAAAAAATCTCGACAGTCTAAACAGAACTCCCAGTTTCTTTGAGGCCGCCCTAGCAAACCGGTTGTGATGTGAGTTTCCAAGACATTTTTTTGTTTATGTTAAGGCCAAGGATGTTAATTGTAAACAGGAGAACGAGAGAACCGTCGAAAGAGATAAGGAAAGTTAGAAGGTGTGTTAGAGAGGGAGATTTGTAGAAGTTGAGTTTTTAAGAATTGATTCACAAGGTTGAGACGACCCAATCGGAATTCTATCAGATCAGCGAGAATAGAATCGGAAGATAGACGAGAGGCAATTCTAGAAGTAAAGAGGGAGGCAGAATTGAAATGAGTTGAAGAATGAAGGTCGAGTCATCGGCATATAGTGGATAGAGGTTAGATAATGGCAGGTGAGAAAATGCATTTAATGAGAAAGTAAGAATAAAGTAGGAGATAGACAGAACCCTGAGGAAACACACCACTATTAACAGAAAAGAAGAAGAAGTCGCTGCATCAACCACAGCCGATATTGAGGGACGAGAGAGAACTAGACATAAGTAAGCAAAGAGAAGCAGGAAACCCAAAGGAGGGGAGCTTAGAGGGCAGTGACGCATGCCATATCCGGTCGATGCTTTGGATATGTCAAGCGCCACCACGCACCAGTCTCCCCGTAGTTCCTGAGGGCGGAAAACCATAAATCGGTTAAATAGGAAAGTATATCACCAGCAGACTTCGAACGCCGAAAACCGTACTGGCGATCGGAAAGAAGAGAATGAGTTCCAGATGGTCTATTAGAAGTGAGAGTTAAGAAGGGTTTCAAAGATCTTAGATAGAGTACAGGAACATTGTTATGTTAGCCGTTCATTCGCACGTAAGGTATGTTAAGGTTTGTCATTGTGCATTATAATTTCTACGTTCAGGTTTATGAATATGTTAGCTTTATTGATGTGAGAACGTTGTACGTTAGCATATATGCGTTGGTTACTATGATAATTAGGTAATATTATGATAATTTTTTGTTAAATATTACTATGTTAATTACTATTAATGTAAAAATAACAATGATATGTTAGAGATGTGTTTGAAAACGTGTGAATAAGTTACGTTCTGTATGCAAGCGTTAGTTACTTTACTGTGTTAAGTAAATGGAACTTTGTTAATGTTGCAGTTTATTGTGCGTAAAGAATGTTAGGTTTGTCGTTGTACATTATACTCTTAGTTCAGGTTATATGGTAGCTTTATTGATGTAAACACTTTGTTAAGTCAGCATATATTCTTTGGTCAGTATATAAAGAATTATTTTTAGTTATGTTTATGCAAAATGATACTCGTAATATGACTTGAAATCAATAGATCATAGACTCAAATATTTGTTGCACAATCTTGGAGGGGGAGTTGTATGGCGGATTGGTTCGTATGCCAGATTGAGGCTTTAGATCAAGTAAACACTATTAACTTTACTATAATATTTTATTTAAGTATTTAATTTTCATGTTATTTGGATAAAAATTTGTTATGTTTGCAGTTATTATTCGTTGAGAATTATGATAGGTAAGATTATGATAATTTTTTTTTAAATATTACTATGTTAACGTAAAAAACTTTGTTACGCTAGCAAATATTTGTTGGTCTGTATGATAATTAGACAAGGTTATGAAATATTTTTGCTAAATATTGCGCATCTTAATGTAAAATTAACTTTGATATGTTTGAGATATGGCTTGAGAAAGTGGGTGAATAGGAATACGTTTTGTATGCTAATGTTAGTCGACTAATACTGTTTTGTAGTATGGAACTTTGTTAATGTTGGCTGTTTATTCGTGGGCGTAAGGGTATGTTTAAGAATTTTGGTCGTTGTCATTAATAATGCTTTGTTCAGCGTTTATGATATGGCTAGCTTTAATGATGTGAAAACTTTGTTACGTTAGGCATAATGTTCGTTGGTCAATATACTAAAGAAATTAATTTTATATTATGCTTTATTCCAAAATGATACTTCGAAATATGACTTGCATCAAAGAATCAATAAGATCATAGATGCATGGTTGGGTGGGAGGGGAGGGGAAAAACAAAAAAGGGGGGGTTTGGGGGCAAAAGAAAAAAGGGTGGTTTTGATTTACTGGCTTTAGATCAGTAACTATACACTTTAGCATGATATTTTATTCAAAGGAGCTTATTTTTATATGTTTGGAAAAAATTTGATATGTTTGCAATTATTCGTTGGGGATTATGATAATTAGATTAAATTTGATAATTTTTTTAAAATATTGCGATGTTAATGGTAAAAAACTTTGGTCTACGTTCGCATAATATTTCGTCTGGTCAGTATGAATATTTGAGAGCAAGGTTATGAATAAGTTTTTGTTAAATATTACCATGTTAATGTAAAATTAACAATTGATTTGTTAGAGATATGCTTGAAAAGTGTGAATAGGGTTACGTTTTGTGTGCTATGTTAGTGTACTTTACTGTTGGTAGTCATGGAACTTTGTTAAGTTAGCACAGTTTATTCGTGCTTAAGGTATGTAGGTTTGTCGTTTTGCATTATATTCTTAGTTCAAGGTGATGCTATGTTAGCTTTTTTAATGTGAAAACCTTTGATACGTTTAGCATATAATTCGTTTGATGCAGTGGAAAGAGAACTTATTTTTAGTTATGTTTTATCCAACATGATACTCTAAATATGACTTGAAACAATCGGTAAATAGATCATGGAAGGTGTGGGGAGGCGTGGGGAGGGTGGGGTGGGTGATTTGATCTACTGCTTTTACTGGTTTCTCTGCTTTAATTGTATGTTTAACGCAATTTTTTAAGTTATCACATAAAAGAATAAAATTTTAGTAAAAAAATATAATTTAACGCAAATTAAATAAAAAGTAAATAATAAGTTTGTTGCTATACACAAAAATATGAATTTAAATCAATAGATCATTGATGGGTGAAAGAGATTCAATAAGATCATGATCAATAGATCATGGGTGGAATGGGAAGGTAGGGTTGGGTGTTTGATTTAATGATTTTACTGATTTACTTCTTAGGGTGTGGTAAAAAGCAAATTCTTTTTTACGTTATATAACATGAAATGAAATAAAACTTTTAGTAAAAAATATATTTTAAGCAATAAAATAAAAATAACTTTAAAAAAATTAATAAAATATAATAAAAATTTGAAAATAAATTAAAAATTTAAATTGACACAAAGAAGAATATAAAATGAAACATAAATACCATAGCAAACATATATTTTAGTGTAACGTTAAATAAAAGAAAACTGATTTGGAAATAAAAAATGCATTCAACCTTAGAATATGGGTTATCTTTGTATAGATGCATCCGTTGCTCTTCTCCTGATCTTAATTTATCCTTCTCTTTCTGTTTTGCATTCCACTGCCTTTCTTCTTTTCTCTCTGCAGTTGTCGGACGCACCACTCTTCCTGGGGATCTAGCCGCAGAAGTAGCTACGGTTATGAGGACTATCTGAGACAGATGATATCAGATTTATAGTTGATAGTCATGGCTTATTTAAGAATCAAGCTCAAGAAATGTATGAGGTAGAGACAATTTGTGAGTCACCGCATGCTGAACTTAGTATTTGACGCACTCAGAACGCTGAGCGCGGAGGTACGAATGTCCTCCAGCTGCAGAGATCATTGGATGCGAGAGACACTACTACCCCCAAATGACCGGTTGAGCGTCCTCCAAATCACTCACGTGAACTACATGTGTATATATTCCAACTCCTCAGAGCTTCTATTTGAGTAGTTATCTTTTACAAGGAGGATACATTACACTCGATAGCTCTCTAGAAGAGATTCTGTCGTGTTTGCTCAATCATTCGTATCAGTGTATCGTGACTTTGCTTCTAGTGAGACACTCATAGCATTGATAAAAGAGTACTGAGACTACTCCGAATCACTAGGGGTAAGAAAATCTTTAGCGAAGCTTATGATCATAATGTGTGAGTTCTAAGACATATATGAAACGATGATAATGTGTGCGAGACTAGGAGGAATACTCGCAATGAGAGAAGTCGCTGTCACGATACTTACGTCGTATAAAGAGATAATGCAGTGATCATGACTGTACAAACACAATGCTACAGACACAATTCCTCTCATAGTGATGAAGTGTAGATGAGAATCTTCATGACTCTCTCAGAGAATATACCTAGTATACATACTATATTTGCTTGATCTTATTAACGAGTATTATCGAGATTTAGAATATCTAGATAAACATACTCATCTAAGTATTGGGCTATAAATTATTATGCATCATTATTAATTAACAAATATATTTCTTTAATTTAATCTATTCCACACTATGCTTTCCTGGATGCTATGTCATCGCTGAGTGGCTAGCACGTTTATCCAGATACCTGTAATTCTGAATATCTCTCAATATAGTTTCCTTTTCTATCCTCTATATAAGTAATTCAGATCTTACATATAATATATCATCCTTTTCTTATAACTGGGCATTTATCCTTTATTTATTTATTATGGGCTCAGCACCCTTATCAGAGGGCGCTGCACGGACACTCTAACATATCTAGAGAGTCTATCATAATCAGAGTGGATTTTCCTTATAACTACGCAGATTTTATGACGTGTATGATATATATCCTAACGGCAAGTAGATTCATATAGTAATTATTTCCAATCAAGCGAAATTTAGACGGCTGAAGGATCTAGAGTTTTACTCGCAACGAATAGTTGAGCTGATGCAAGATTATGTAGAGATTGTACTATTTTCTAGTTCGATTTATATAATTATGTATAAAAAATGCGTTTTTTCCTGCTTTATGCAGCTTTGCTACAGATATTATGAGAAATATTGCTAAAATAGTCGTCGATTTATGTCATATCTCTCTCAGAGGAGCACAATTTTAGTAACAACGACGTAACGAATCTACGTAATTCCTGAAAGCTGCTTAGTGCTCTTTCCGTGCTTACTCAAGATAATTAATAAGAGAGTAAAAGATATTAGCTAACTGAAATAATCGCTAACACATTAGATTTGCGGTCGTAAGTTATTGATTTGATTTGATTGAATGTTTTATCATTGAATAGATATCATTAAACCCAATTTTCTTCTTACTTCAATCATTTATTCTTTTTACTTCTCTTTTTTTTTTCACCATCCCGCAAATATTTTTATCGATCATAATTTATTTGTTATATTAAAAACTTATAATTGTTATTTTCTATTTTAATTTTTAAGTTATAATTTATTCAAAAACTCACGTGCTCCATTAGAACAGCTGATCTAAATTTTTGTAAACAATCGGTCGAATCTTATATTGACTCGAAATTCAGTGTCAGCTATAAAACTGAATTAATTATGATCAATTTCTTTATCAGACGTTAAATGGGCACATATTGAAAAATGGAAACGGTCTTTAATGTTCGACAGAGGCAGTAGAGAGACGTTTTAATAACAGTTCATTTTAGAGGGTGTGAAAACGATCGTATAGAAATACAGAGATATTGATATTAACACAGTACAATTAATGCCGAAACATCCAAAGCCAATATTATAAAGAACATTCTAGATTAAAAGGCTCTCATTTTAGAGGGGTCTAAAGCCGACTGAATTTAGGGGGTTTACTATACGACGCTCAAGCTTCAACTTCAACAATTCATACGGTTTCTTCAGCAACTTAATCCTTCTCGAGTTTATACGTGATACTTATAATATATCTTCCTCTATACTAAAAAAACTATGATCACAATCTAAGTTGAAAAAATTCCGAATGTTGGCAAAATGTTTGCTATTGCAACATTGGTCAACTTATGACCACGGTCTATATTTCGTTGGATTGACTGTTCATATCTCCGTTATACACTCACCTAAATATCTATTTGAGTAGCTGATTCCAAGTGTCTGAGTGTTTACATTTTTAGAGATCACTATGTGGAAGATGAAAATGGTATACGGCTATATAGGCTAGATATGTGTAGGAAAGTATTGTGAATCGGCAGGAAAGCTGGTTCTCTGGTGCAATAAATAGCTTTTTCGTTGAGATACTCTGTCGGATACTAGGACTATGTCTTCTTGCATGTGCGCAGGGTCTTACAATGACGGATATCGTTTTGTCTACCTTGTGTTATCTGTAATACGCTCAGTGAGACTATGGTTTAAATAATAAGAGGTATCTGCATTTCTAGTACAATAATCGCCTTCTCACGACGGACAATCTTTAGGTGCCGTGTATACGTAGTAAGAAGATAATCTGCAATAATAATTCGTGGTCACATCGAACATATATTGCTCGAAAGCCATATTGCGAAATTCGCAAACGAAAGGCTTCAAATGAGAAAATAATATTATTGAAAGTACGGACTTGAGATGGCTTTGGTATATGGAATTATGGAAGATGTCGGTTGGTTAAGCGGATGTATAGTGGTGAGATGTATATTGATATCGACCGGCTGGGAGACCGGAAAAAAGTGGATTGAGTCCAGTAAAGGTAATGACTGGAGGTATTGGAAATGATGAGTTTAGGCAAGACGGCGCAGAAGAATATTTGGCCATAATAGAGTAGAATGGCGCAGGGATTTGTGTAGCGGTATTGTTAGTCCGGATACTCTTAGGCCTAATGGATGTAACTCGCACACTGATTGAATGACCTCACTAGTGAGGGTCGCATCGCAGTCCCTAAGCTCTAGAGTGGATTTTCTGACTGCGCCGAGTTCTTACTATGGTCATAAAGGGCGTAAGGCTGTGCTTTCTTTTCACTTATTTCATATTCTTCTACTCTTTTCTGTTTCGGTGGCTATGTCCACGTACCACCCCCAGTCTTGGGGAAAGAAGAAGGTAGATGAATAATAATAGTAATAATAAATCATTTTTTCATTATTATTATTATTTATTATTATTACTTATCCCAATATGTATATTATTATTATTATTATTATTATTATTATTATTAATTATTATATTATTATTATTATTATATCTATTTTTTTCTTATTATTTATTATTATTATTATTAATTATTATATATTATTATTAATTATTTATTATTATTATTTTTATTATCTATATTATTATTTTTATTATTATTATTATCTATTATTCATTATTATTATTATTATTATTATTATTATTATTCTATTTTATTATTATTATTCATTATTATTATTTTATTGTTCACTTTTATATTATTATTATTATGATTATGATAATTATTTATTATTATTATTTATTCTTATTACTCTCTTATATTCTTCATTCATAATATTCATTTATCTATTCTATCTCATCCTCATATTTATCTAATCTATTACTTATTATATTATATATATTGCTTTCATTATTGATTACTCTTTGAAGCTGATTCTGATCATATTTTTACTTAGAGATTTTATTTGATTCTGATATATTTTCTACTACCTGAATATTTTTCTTAGAACAACTACGTATTCTTTTATTTAGTAATCCGTTCAATCCGGATACTCATACATTATTCATTGGCTGCTTTAATTTAGCGATACATATACTATATACTACTTTATATAATATTACTAAATATATACTATTACCCTATACTTTCTTTACTTATATATATATCGTCATATACTATACTGATTATAGTATTATTATTACTTTACTTTTATATTCTTATATTGTAATACTGAGTATACTACCTCACTCATACTATATATTACTACCTTATGCCCTTCTATGATTATAATTACATATACTTAGCACTACACATATATTTCGATACTATATATTGATCTTACTATTTACTCTATATAAACGTATACCATCTTATATTATATTACTAATTAGACTACTCTATACTGATATAACTTACTATTATTCACTATATCCTACGCGATTTACTACTGACGCTACGTATACCTACTCACGTACCGCTGATTACTACTATTGAGTGTAGTATATTAGAGTGCGCGACATATTTTTGGTATACCCTATAGTACTCTACATGGAAATTGCCTTCATAATCATTCTCTGTCATGGTGTTAATATGGTGGATTTGTCTTATTAATAATAAGCACAGTAATCCTTATACGCTTAACTTCTAAAAATTACATTCTTCATTATCAGATTTCTTTCTTGCCTATTTGATGGCAATCTTTATTCAATGTTTACTCTATCGATACTATACGTCATATGTCGACATTGGCTCAGTTTTAATTTTGTATTTACTAGAATTATAAACTATTAACTATTATGAGAATTATATAAAATTTCTACAAAACAACAGGTCATTGTTCTAATGACCTAAGCAGAGGTTTTACTACTGTTAATACGGTTATAACCCCATCTCTTTGTCTTCCGCATCTCTCTTGGAAGTACATTACTTGCTCGCGAAACGCAATAATTTCTGCAACGAGTCTCCCGACAAATCATCTCATCCGTAGAACGATATCTTCTATTTATTACCTTATATTTGGTTACCTGAAGGAATAATCACAGAGCCTTTTCTTTGGTCTTGCGCAAGTAAGTTCTTCACACCTGACAAGGAGACTTTTCAGAATTAACTCTATCTACTTACATACACTGCTTGTACAGCTTATAACTTATTCTTCTATCTATGACAATATTGTTGACTCACTTTTGTTGCGACATTCTCTATTCTGTATGATTTAATAAATGCTTATTATAGCAATGAAAGATCATTTACTCTCGCGAGTACTCTGATATTATCGTGCGCAACACTCTGTATATTTTGCTGACGATCTACTAACAGCAATAATATAATAATTTATTCTGCTGAAACTTCTTCCCTCTTCCTTCCTTTCTCTTCTCCTCCCGTTTCTCCCTCTCCATACCACGTTTTCCATAATTCACATTATTCGTCGTCTTGGCAGGCACTTAAGTACAAGAAATAAAAACTATCTATATCTTTCATCTTTTCTTGCAATTGATCCTTATATATAGATATCGCAAAGCGAAGTCTTACATCTACAACTTGTTTTAATCGGCTCAGATTTCATGCGGATTAGTTCATAGCAGATGAACATAATGACAAATGTAAAGTGCCATTCTCGAAAGAATTTTAATTTGTTCAGCTATTTCGATCTTATATAAAACGTGACCTGCTTCTCACATCAATCTACTGATTCTATTTCCTCCCCTTATAATTAAATTGTGTATTTTTTCTTCTGACTTCGCCCCCCGCCCCCCCACCGCTGCTTCTCCGCCCTCCACCCCGCCAAAATTTCGAAAGGTATATATGAAAGTAGGATGCTCTAGTTACAAACGGTTGATGCATATGATTCAGCAAAGATAATATCAGTGACAGGTTTAATGCATGCGACTCACGTAGAATTAATCTTTATCTTTAACTCCATCGAAGATTCCCTCAATACTTAATGCGTATTTTGATTTATCAATGATCTTACACACAGTTTCTGGGGCATATCATTTTCAATTAACCATTACATTTATGAACGCGGCTGATATTTGTAAAAAACTTTAAAACTACATTGACATAACACATGATGGATCTATCGGAAGGATCTTAAGTAAGAACATATACTGTCAGCGGACTATGGGCAATTAACTGTACATTGCTACAATGAGCTTTGCTACTGTGCTGCCTTCTAAAATTATGCATTTTGAAATAGACGAGAAGATTCATTGAAGAATCTCTCCTCTTCTACGTGCCATAGATTTATCTCGCTGGTTTCTAATCGCTCTAATGGGTACATCACATTCTTTAATGAAAAACGCCGCTATCACTCTGTGCCCGCCCCTCTATTCTGTCCTAATTTTTCTCTTTTCTTTTCTTTTCAGAGTGTTTCTAACTCTTTCTCTTTTGCAATTTTTCTCTCCTCGAAGATTTCTCCCATTCCTGGGGTTTTAAAAACAAAAAAAACAAAACCCACAAAAAACCCTCCACTGTTTTTTACTCACAATTCAAAGACATACTGTCAGAATAGTACGTTTATGTAATACAAAAACTGAACTTAATCCCGATGTCGCGGCGAAATATCTTGTCATGTTTTGATACTTCATTGTAATATAAACCTTCGACACAGTACTCAATACATTCCACTCAAATAACATCTGTGATTGATTCAAAAAAATAGTTTTCAACTCGGCGTAGGCTGCTGTTATGTGGCCTTTTATCAGCAGTGAAGCTCGCCTATTTCATTAACACTTACTTGATATACTTCAGATTATGTGTTGTAAATTAAGTAAAAGAGTAATAACGAAACAGTTTGAAACGCAAGCAAAACAAAATACAAAATAAACAAATTCGGTAAAAAGTTTCAAAGACAGATCGCGCGTCTAGGGGAAAAGATTTGTATAATTCAGGGCTGTAAACGTCGATAATTCGATCTGCTTTCTATCATTTTGAAATAACCGGTGCTGCCTCTAATTTCCCACTCGCGACTCCGATATCTCATATTTTCATACTATCTTAACAAATTCTTCTGTCCACCTTCTCTCTTTTCTTCTGTTGGCGCGCGCTGTCGCGTTTCGATCACTCGCAACAACAAATATTTAACGCGCTTTTTCTGGTTCCATTCTAAGAACAGATTTATGCCTTCTTGCACCCCTGCATTAACTTTGGCGGCTCTTCGCGCACCTTGTTATCGTGTAGATAAGCATGTTAATTTCTTCTGTATATAAATATCATATCTCCTAGCTATGCATCGATCCATGATCGAGTGCATGCATTCACTACAATCTATGCAGTGTCCACTCATATCATTTTATACATACCATCGATCATTCCATCTACTTATCATACTTCAGGTCAGACTCAGGTTGTCATCGATCCATCATTCATCTATTTTTGATCATGCCTACCTTGCTCTTTACCGTTACCCCTCAAGTAAAAGTAAGGAGGAGTAAACAATTCCCTTATGAGGGCGGCTAATTTATGTGGTATACCAGTTCCTCTCCCCCCATCAATTGGTGCTATCCTTGGGTTGTAATATTAAAAATTCAAAGAACAAGGTTTAGTCACAACAGCACCTTAGGAATAAAAAAATACAGGGAATCACGCACACGTCGAAGAAAGGGCATGCAGTCTTACACCCTTTTATACCCATATAGGTGATTAGCAACTCGTCACAGTCTAGGTCAACATTACATCCCTAGGCTTCAGGGACTGGCGACGAGGCGTCATTATCATAATGATATAGTTACTTCGTAGGTTCATCATGCTCGACTCCGCAAGGTGGGCGCTACAACATCAAGGATTTCGCTTTCTCGGACACATCGCTCTGCCATTCACTCATATTATTTCTGTACTTCTTGAGCCTCTCGCTCAGTTTCACTATCTCTATCTCCTTCCCTGAGTTCCTTAGTCTGACTGCAGACTCATTTTATTCTACTTTGTCTACCACAGCTCGTCAAATTTCTAGGTCACACTACTAGCCCACTAATAGATTACGTGGCTTTACACGACATAGCATGCTGACCTTTCAACTTGGCCAACCTATATATATGTAACTATACTTCTTTTTCATTTAGTTCGTTTATCATGTTCTCTCTTTCTTCACACAACACATTCTTACACTACATCGAGTCTTACTATTCCTCTTTTACTACAGTCCTCTCCATCACTAAGCACGTCCCTAGGAGATATGTACACCCTAAGTGAACAACATATATATGTTTTTCTCAGATCTATATCACCTTACTTCCACTACCTTCATACTTTGTTTTCACTCACTATATAATTTAACTACGAGGTTAAAAATACCGTCTACATCGTAAGCTTACCCGTTAGCGCACTCAATTAGACATTAGTCCTTTACATCCACAAGTTGTTTAATCTTTCACCTGCCACGCTTTTTTACTCTACCTCAACAACTATCCTTCTACTACACCTTCTGCACATCCTTTCCTTTTCACTTCCAACCGTCATATCTATAATTTACTATCTTACCAATATTTAATACATTAGACCTTGTATTCAGTTTGCGCTTTCAACACTATATTAACAAAATAGCTTTATATGCATTTTCTTACGATGGTCTCATCATATAAATCTTACTCACTAATCTCCAAATAATACTCATATGCTACTATTATTATAAGTTCGTTTAGCGTTTATATCAAATCCCCTCGCTTTTTAACTACAGATACTCTCATGCCAGAATTCTTGGCCCATCACTACTTCATCCCTCTGACATTCTTGCTCTCATCTCAAACTCTAGCTCTCAGATTCGGCTACGAGATAATTAAATATAATCGCATATAAATATACGGCTTCTATGAGGCCACCCACTCACTCTTCCTCGTTCCATTCTCCATATATCTAACACCTTCCTATTCCAACTTCCTGCAATCGCTCTTATTTCTTTGGATAAGCGCCAATCACTATACACATTCTCGTTAAATCTGTGAGTCATAGAGACATTACTATCACAATAGCTTACGTCACTCTTGCATACATACAGTTCACATATACGCGACACAGTATCACTCTATATACGCTACATTATCTTAAAGATATTAATATTATCATAACTATGATAATACAAATACTATACTTTCTACCATATAAAATTATTACTTGCGCGATTCGTGAAGTCCCTATTTCTATGCTTTCTAACCTGTATGACAGCGACTTGGCAGTATACCGTACTGATTTATCATATTCTAGGTTACGTTCTTGATTATAAGCAGGAGCGCTGCCTAGCCATGGTAGCTCTCATCTATCTTTAGCAGGTATACTACTGTTACAGCACTCTCTCACGATACTTTTCGGCTATGACGAAACAGTCGATCACTGTAAAGGTGCTAATGGCCACACCTTCAGTCGAGATAGCTTCATCATCATTTTCGTAAAAAGTACCTGATTCGTGTGTCAAATCTCCTCAACTAAATTTTAGATCGTGTAAGCATCTAGCTTATCATGACTCTGAACGAAGTACTATCTGGGAATCTTATATATATGTATGGTATCTCAGTTCTTAGATAAGTCTCAGTTTATTTAGACATTACCTTTGCAGTGTTCACTATTGGTTTAGGTTGATGTGTAGCGTTCAGTCGTATCAGGGAGCCGTGAGTTACCGTACTCTGTGCTGGCCAATATAATGTTTATTGCACTTTCCTTTTTCTATCTATACTCTCTATTCAATCTTTAACTGTAAGAAGATCATATAAAAGGTGGCCAGAATAGAGCCGCAGTCGATGATGACTAATTCTCTAGTTATGACTAATATTACGGCATCGACTTGATGTGCACACGATAGTATGAGTGATCAGGAGCAGACATTCTTGTTGTCGCTGCTACGACAGGATTAATTAAACCTGTGGCAACATAGACAGAATTATAGCGTATTCAACAACTAGTTTGCGCTCTCAAACGCACACCTTACCTTAGGTGCAGGGTAACTAATAGAGGAAGTATGTAAGTTCTAGGCGACGGGGTGTAAGTTAATGCATGCACTTCAGAGTGTTGAAGCCGCGTTTAGAGCTCTGAAGATTCTTCGAGGAACTGTGTGAGCGTGTAATCTTATAACATTTACGACGAATCTAAGAGAGCTCCTAATTGACAAGTAAGTTTTCTGCGTGTACTCGCTTGGTGGATTATTCGATTTGATCATTGAGCGACCCACAAGTACTGCTTTCACCGTGCATATAGTATTGCTCAACTTTCCACACACTATGATAATGCTTAATATTTCACGTCGGTTGCGCTTCTACTCAATTATTTCGTGAAATATGCTTCTATAATTCCTCACATCTCTACTGTCCCATCTTACAATATCTCATTCGAACCTTACTGAGGCTTAAGGGCTATTCCATCCGCCAAGCATTGGAACATAAATTTTAAAAAATACAAATAAAAAATAACTTATCTCCTTTTGTGACTATTTCCTTTTGCTAGGTCTTCTGAACGTTCGACATCTTAGTCAGCGGTCGAAACAGGAAAAACCAAAAACAAAATTGAATCTTATGGAGAAATAGGTTCTATCCTTGGGCCGGCTCTTATCTCTGGTGTTAGCATTTACACATAGATGTATCCATTTTCTTCAACACCCTGGCAATTGCTCACCAAATTTCGGCTCTCCTCTGGATTTCTTAGATTGTCCTAAAAATTATATATTTCTTAGAATCTCCTGATGCATTATCTCTCTCATACTTCTTACTTCTGCGAAATATCATCATGGTCTGTCTACTTCTTCCTCTTGCATCGTTTACAATCTCCCAGAGGAATACTTTGATTCCGGAAACTTTAGTGATTCCTGAAACTTTTTAAATTCTAAAACACTGCTGGGATCAACTATCAGTGTCATTTACATCAAGCCCAGTCAGTTGTTTCACTGGCCTCAACTGGAGATAGCCATTAAAATAAAAAAACAATTCATCAGTTTTTTTGGGGTGCTGTACCTAACAGCTTTTCACTTGCTCTGTTTGTACTCCGGGCAGCATATGTATTCTTACTTATTTTTCTTGTGGGCATTCGCTTTAGCATTTTCCAGGTCTCTTTTAATTTTTCTCCTCTTCTTCAGAGTTTCTAAATCACACCGTGATACTTTTTTGCGTGTGACTTTATAGCTGTTCTTGCTTCAACACATTCTGGTAATGCGGAGGGCGGTTTCGTTTCCCGCAAGATTTTGTTTCCTCTTTCTAAAATTACTTCCATTCGCGCCCTCAACGAGCATGATTCTTGTAAGTGGCTATATTTCATTGTAGCAAAGTACACGTCTGCGTTCTTTAATGTCACATTGCTCTCGGGACTTCAACAGATAGGAACTTTATGCTCGTACCTTTGCAACGCAAACACTATCATCTAAATTTCCAACGTTCCTTTTAACATACGCCACTTTTCTTATAATGGTATGGAGTCTTATGACACTGCCTCCATTGGACCTGTGTAAAGTTATTGAATCTACTGGGTAGTTTGCGACGGAGTTCCGTAACGAATTGTCGCATAATTTGACCACCCGCCGTCTTCCTTTGCAGCATAGCTCAGTATCGGAAGTGCGCGGTTGTTTTGGAATGCTT
>JABUQX010077743.1:7500-10000 GCA_015478945.1 Trachelipus rathkii
TTTGTTTTTAATTAAAGATAACAACTAATCATTTACATTATTCATTCAATGTTAACTAAAAATATTTCAAAGTTTATTGTTTAAAAATTATTTTAATACTTTTATTTATAAAATTTTAATTATTTTGGTTATAAACATTTTGTTAATTTTATTTATTGTTTTAAAAATTATTTTAATACTTTTTATTTATAAAATTTTATTTATTTTGTTTATAAACATTTTGTTTTTACTAAAATTTTAAGAAATTTTATTAAAAACATGTACTTTACAGACCCTAAAGCAGTAAAACAGTAAATCAATAGCGCAAATGCATATCAACAGAGGGGAATAATAGGCTTTTGTTTTACTGCTTTACTGCTTACTGCTTTACATCATATTTTAATATATAATGAGACTATTTTATTAAAAACATTTTATGTTTTTTTAATTAATCATTTACATTTATATTATTCACCCACTGTTAACTAAAATTATTAGAAGATGCAAAAAATTACTTCAAGCCGTCGTAACACTAAAACGGTTGATGCTAGAGAAAAACTAGAAACATATTTGGAATCCGCATAAAACAAAACAATAATAAACAATAGAAAAATCAGAAAAAACAAAAAAAAATAATTTTTTTGGCAACATTGTGTTACTTTTCTCCATTACAAGATATGGATGCCATGTGTGATTCACCAGGCCTCGCATCTGACCAAGTAATACTGAATCAAAAGGCAATGTTGACTTATTTTAATAGACTGAATGGAAAATATATATTGAAAACAGTACGAACACAAATGTTACTTTTTAAAAACCATCCAAGATGCACTATTTCAATTCTTCTTCTTAGTTTTCTCAAACTGCTTGTCCACTTCCCTCTACACTTTCCACTGATGAATTACAGCTTTCTCAAGCATCTTCAAGGAATAGTTATCTAGCCCATAGAGTTACTCCACAACTTGCTTAAGTTTCTTATCCTTAATCTTCTGGAAATTTTCAAGAAATTTCCTCAGACATGAAGTGCAACATTCCTGGAATGTATTCAAATAAGATTTCTAAAGTTCCAAATGTTGAGATAGACAATAGTGTTAAATATAATGTATATTATATCTTCTTTATCGATTTTACTACATTCAAGGTATATTTTGCCTATAAGAGTAGAATCAAACATTAGAGCTCTTCCTCCAGAAAACAAAGCTCTAGTTACAGAAAATAATAAAGACTTTTTATCTTCTGGTACACTCTTTTTTGGAAATACACTTTCTACTTGTTCACAAGGAAATATTTTCCTAGAATTAGTAAATTTAGGTGCAGACGTAATCAATTTTGATAATCATACTTTTCTTACTACTGCTTCACCTCATCTTCTGAAGAATACTTAACAATCAATGCACACAGATACAGTCAATACTGTATCAGCTTCTAAAAACCTCTCTGTTTCACAAATTAGAGAAGTGTACAGGGAGATTTTACTCTTTGCGTCTAGTAAAGATTCCAAAAAAAATGTGTTAAATAACAATTCCCAACTACAATAGATGATCACTTTTCTAGTGAAACACAGAGACACGATAGCATTGTCCGATGACCCTGTAGGACTATGCACTCTAAACAAGTTTTCTTTTATCCAAATAGAGGCTAGTCCTCCTTATGTTTATACGAGGCCTTACAGACTTCCACATAAATATTTAGAAGTTATCGATGAATGGGTTGAAGATAGTCTTGCGAAAGATTTTGTAGAACCCAGTGTTTTGGCTAGTTCGTCTCCACTACTTCTTGTTCCTAAAAAGGTTGGTGGAAAAATGGGAGTCGTATTAGACTACCGAAAATTGAACTCTCTAACTATACTCGATAGGTTTCCTTTGCCGAATATCAGCTAATCTCTTTCACTGATTGGTGCGGCGCGCGTTTTTATGACGGTCGATTTGCTCAGTGGGTTTTCGTATCTATTAGAAGAATATAGAAACACAACCTGTTCCGCCGGATAGTTGTTTACCGCATCTTATCATCAAAGGTCTTCTTTATTATATTACTCCTGGAAATAAATATCTTCTCGGAATTCCAGATTCTCTTATATTTACGATTATATTTCTCAACATAATACCCTATCTGCAGGCCATCCTGGTGCAGAACGTACATAACAACGTATCAGAGAACTGTACACTTTCCTCGATTAGCTGCATATATTTCATTCTTCTGCAAACAATGCGCTTCTTGCATTGAAGTAAAATTGAGTAAACAGCACCCGGTGTCTATAAATTTATTCCCTCTTCCTGTCTCACCTTCTTCAAGACACATTTTGTCCTCTTCCATATTGTAAACACACTAAAGCTAAATATATTGTAGATTTTAAAGGTGCTTTTACCAGATATTGTGAAATATGACCCGTAGCTTCCCGAGATGGTAAAGTGGTAGCTGAAACTCTCCTAAATAAAGTCATTATGAATCATTCTGTTTCTGAGTTTCTTATTAGGGACAGCGCCCCAGAATTTTGTTCTCAATTCTTTAATGAAATTTGTAA
>JABUQX010077743.1:22500-39891 GCA_015478945.1 Trachelipus rathkii
CTGCCACCCTCTTCTCCTTTTCCCCCATCGTGCCCCGCACCCGGGTCCCTGACCTTACTAGTCCCTAGGGTAAAGGCCCCGCCCGCCCGGTGTGGGGAGCCTCCCTCCTCCGCTAACCCCGCCACCACCCGTCACCGCCTCCCGGGTGTGGCTCGGCCCCCCTCTCCCCTGCATTCACCTCCCGGTACGCGCCCTATTTTCCGGGGGTCTCTTCGTCGGTTATCTCTCACCCCGGCGCTCCATCTGCTACCCGGTTCCATATACCTCAGCCGTTGGTCTATACTCCCACCACTATCCCACCCCTCCACGGCAGCATGTGTTGTAAATTCTAACCACAACTTCTCACCACGGAGCCCATAGTGCATGCTAGGTGGATTTTAAATGTGACACGCAATTAATCTATCTACCCCCTTAACTCCCCCATCTCTTAACATTTCCGCCGCTCCATATCTCATGACGTAATTGATTTTAAAGGAAAAAAACAAAAAATTGCTCTAGGTTGGTAATTTTTGACCCTCGGGTACCTGAGCAGGGTTAAGGGGAGACTTCATAAAAAAGCGCTGCAGGGACGATGGGAATAAAAATTGGTGGGAGGAACAAAAGAGAAAACACGCATGGTGGGGATAACGGAAACGTGTTAAAACTGCTTGTACAAGGAAGATTAGATGTTTTTAAGGAAATGGACTAAAACGAGAGGTGAGTTGGAGAGAAGAGAATATGTAGAGGCTTCGCGAGAGTCCGATAGAGTGAAAAGGATGGAAAGGAAACCACCTGGGCAAAAATCGGAAAACGAGTTTGTTATTTAAGAAGCGAATGAATTAAGGAAAGCTGGTTTTTTAATATAGCAAAGAATTACAGGAAAAGCTCGCCACCAATGGCACGAGCTATAAAGGCGAAAACGGAGTCCCTAATAGAAAACCAAAGGGAGATTGACGAAGGTGGAGGAGATCTCTTTGAGATTTGTACAATGTGGAGGCTTTAGCGGAGGGAGAGGAATTGCCGAAGAGCCTGATTTTGATGGGCCTATGGGAGGAGGAGGAGTGGTCCGATCACGGAGGCGGGAGATGATGTTGGGCGTTGAGAGGTATGAGAGTTGGCAAAGAGGACGGGGCGGGAGAAGATGGAATAGTTGCAGAGATGCTGATGTGAAGAAATTGGGAGTTGAAGGGACAAGACAAAGACGGATGGTAAATCTGATGAACAGGTGTTGGGGAGATGAGGTGGTGCCATGTGAATGGAGTCTAGGGCAACAATCTGCCCCATAAATAATAAAAAAGGTGATAAAACGGAATGTGGAAACTATAGAGCAGAGGAATTGCATTAATGTCACATCCTGCGACAAGACCTATGAAAGGATATTGGAGAAGAAGACTGAGAGAGGTGGTGGAGATAAGGCTAGAAGAGTGGCAACGATGGTTTCAGACCGGGCGGATCGACTATAGATCTGGGCTGTTTCGCTATTGAAGATGATAGTGAAAAAGAATTGGGAATTTAATAGAAAAATAATGCACGCTTTTGTAGCCCTAGAAAAGGGGCTTTTTGATAAACGTGCCAAAGGGAAGTTATTGTGCGAGCGGAACTGAGAAGAATAGAGGTATGGAAATCCTGAGAATTGTTAAAAGCAATAAAATGATAAGAAGCACTTATGTAGACAGTAAGTGCAGAGTAAAGGCTATGTCCGGTTAGGGAAAATGGGTTTGATTGTCCACACAATTTTTCAGTCACCGTGGGGTGAAGAAGGGGAGCGTGCTGTCTCCCAATTCTGCTTCATTATATACATCGGACAGTTGTGGAGATCGGACTGCATCGGAACAGAAGTGGAGAATTGATGAAATGTTTTCCCTTGGATACCGGGCGGAATGACTTGGCTTGTTGTTATCCTCGCTCCAATTATTCCCAAGCTAGTAGACTGGCAAAGTTTTCTTGAGGTGGTGCAGGAAGAGTGAAGTTGAGGAGACGGGGTACGAGGATTAAATCTAGGGAAGACAGAGGGATGTTGATCGGAGGTGGTGGAGGTTTTTCTTTTTTTACTGTTTTTTCTTTTGGATTTTGTTATTTGGTAAGTTTGAATGGAGAAAGACTGAGACAGACGGACCAGTTTAAATATATGGGGGTGCACTATGGTGAGAAAAACGACACAATGTTGGAATAAATAGAGAATTGGGAAACTTAATGGGACAGTAGCAATGTTATCCCATTGGTAAAGGAAAGAGCAATTTCGGAGACGAAGGTCAAGATGGTGCTATATACTACACTTCGCTTTACAATATCAGTCCGTTCAGCAGTTCTTGCTTAAGGTCTCCTCATGCTACTTAGGGGTTCTTACTGGCGCCACGGGAACTCTGAAGCATCTTTCTTTCCCGGGCTTCTTAACCACTGAGCACGCAAAGACGCAAAATTGGAGGCGTGTCGCGGGTAGTCACGTGCGTGGCGCTCCCATAGTTATCGAGTCCACGAGGATAGTGTAATAGGGAGCTGTTCTTACCAAGACTATGATTCGATGTACCGAGTTGTGACACTGGTCTGTGTGTCGATTTGTTGACGGTGGTGCGCAGCGCCCTCTGAGCAATTACCTACTGGTAGGTACCCTCGTTCCCCCCTTCCGCGATCAAACTCGTTTGTTTCCGTCCTTTTCTTCCAAATCGGCTTACCTCAAGGACATCTCCACCACCTCCGATCACATCACCCTCTGGTGCTTCCCTTCACGATATGTCTTTTTTCTATTTTATCTCATACCCCTCCTCCTCCAACTCCCTCTTCCCCCAAACCTACTCATAGAACAACTTTGGCCGTCTCTGCTGATTTTGTGGCAACAACCATCCACCAAAAAAGTACACACATCCGCGTATGGCAAACATCTCATTCCTCCACTCTGGTACTCTCGCAACCGATCTCCCACAACTGTCCATGTATATAATGAACGAATTGAGCTACAGCATTGGCTCGCCCGTGATATGCTTCCCCCGTTTATTTTGACATTCATAACCACTTTTCCTAATCCCGGACATAGCCCTTTTACTCTGGCACTTACTGTTACATTAAGGTTCTTTTTATATGCTTTTAACATTTCTCAGGCTATTTCTCATTACTCCTAATTCTTTCTGTCTCTATCTTTTTTTAAGCTTCTTGGCACTCCTATCCAAAAGCTTCTTTATCTAGGTCTTCAAAAGCTGCATATGTTTTTTTCTATTAAATTCCCAATTCTTTTTCACTTAATCTCATTCTTCAAAGCGAACACCTAAGATCTATATGTCGTTTTACTCCCCGGTCTGAAAAACCATGTTGTCCACTCCTTTCTAGCTTATTTCCTTCACACTCTTCTCAGTCCTTCTCCTACCAACTATCCTTTAATCATCGTGAATCTTTGGCATGCTTGAATGTACATTTTAAATCGCAATTCCGTCTAAGTCTTTCCAGCATGTCCGTTTTTTTAAATCAACACACTTATTTTATATATGTGGGGCAGATTGTTTTGCCCTATCTCCAATTTACACCAGGTCAACCACCTTTCATTGCCTCTCCAACACTGTTCCTCAGATTTATTAACATCCGTTCACTTTGATCCCTTCTCATCAACTCTCATCTTCCTTCAGCCATCTCTGCAAACTCTCATTCCCATTTTACTTTCTATCCGCCGTCCTTTCACTGCTTCATATATCCTTCAACGCCAAACTATCTATTCTCGCTTCCTCACGTGTGATCGACCTAACCCTCCCTCTCCTCAATTTATCGCCCATCAACTCAGGCTTCTTCGCTAATCTCTCCTCCGCTAGCCCTCCACATTGTACCAAAATCCTCAAGACATCCAACTTCGCTCCCCTCTCGTCCAGATCTCCCTTTCTGTTTACTATTAGGGAAACTGCCATTTTCGTCCTTTATAGCTCGTGCCATTGGTGTTGAGGGAACTCTTTCCCTCGTACATCATCTTTGCTATATTAAACAACCGAGCTTTCTTACGCCTGCTCACATCTTCTTCCCAACTCGTTTCCGATTGTTTTCCCAGGTGGTCTTCCATCCAATTTCTCACTCCTTTTCTCACTCTAATCAGACTTCTCGGCCCGAAGCATCTACACATATTTCCTTCTCTCCAACTCACCAGTCTTCGTTTTTATCCATTTCCTAAAACATCTAATCTTCCCTTGTACAGCAGTTTTAACACGTTCTCTGTCCACCATGGTTTTTCTTCTTTTTGTTCTCCCACCATTTATTCCGCATCGGGTCCTTCTGCGCTCCTTTAGCCAACCGCTTCCCTTAACCCTGCTCAGGAGTACCCGGAGGGTCAGATTACCAAAACCTAGACCGCAGATTTTTTAAGTTTTTTTTCCCTTTCTAAATCATTACGTCATGGATATGGGGGCGAAGATTTTAGAATTGGCGGAGTTTAGGGGGTATAGACTATTCTCGCTTGTCACAGTAAAATCCACCTTCATAGAGCTTGCACTATTGGTAAGACTCCGAGGTGAGAGTTTGTGGGTAGAATTACAAAACATGTTCCGTATATTATGTTTTTTTATATGTGGTATAAAATCATGGACACCAACGATGTCAGCCGGTGCTATTATGGCTTTTTCTCCGTGGTATATAATATTTAACCTTTCAGTAAGCTCCGACAGCGCGGAAGAAATAAATCAATAGGATGGGCGACGGATACCTCATATTTTAATGTGCTGGCTTAGTGGTAGTGCAGATTTTATAGTGTTGGCCAGACACACCGGGTAGCGGGTGCGGCCTGCCTGTTGGATGGTTTAAGTTCTTATTTTGATGCGGTAACGGTCACGCGGTTGGGTGATAGCCACTGCTGTTACGACTTTCGGAGCCTATACTAGATAATTTATCAGTTTCTGACTCCGGTTGCGTAAGTTACGCTGAAATTAGTGTAATAAGATGTGGTTATATTAGTAGAGGTAGCTCAAAGATTTGACAACGATAACTAGAGCCAACTACGCAGACACCGCTTCAAATCTAGCAATAATTAAATTTCGTACTTTCGTAGTTTTATAAAGATAAACAGTTAGGTCCGGTGCGATCCGTTGAATCATAGATAACCTCTATTTTTTGAGTGTGCGATTCTGCGTGGTTGTGCCTAACTATTATTAGTAAAACCTGGGCGTGCGGGCGTGCAAATAAATTCATTTTTATTGGTGCGGTTGCGCTGTGCGTAAGCTTTGACTAATCCATCGTGGTACATATTTCGGTCGTGAACTGGTCTATTTGCCTGTGGTGATTTGGCAACATATAATAGCTCTCTACTATCACGCTTTTCTTTTATATGCTCTGACGCCTCTATAGTGGGCTGGTGGCGATGCTTAGTTTCAACAATTCTC
Organism: Trachelipus rathkii; assembly: GCA_015478945.1. Lineage (NCBI taxonomy): Eukaryota > Metazoa > Arthropoda > Malacostraca > Isopoda > Trachelipodidae > Trachelipus > Trachelipus rathkii. The sequence goes on from JABUQX010077743.1 coordinate 27,825, forward strand.
CGGTGCTTCAGCCTAAATATATATATATATATATATTTAGTTAGAATATATTATATATTATATATATATCTATTATATAGGCACTATATATTATATATATATATATATCTATATATATATTATTAATTATTAATATATACATATATACTTTATTTACTATCTATTATTTTTATATATTATAAACAACACATATATATTATATATGTATTTATATAATATTCATTCATTATATATTATATATTATTATATAGTATATAGTATATATATGATAGAGAAGAGATTTTTTACAGCTGGTCAACAGGATCGGAGGAGAAGATATAATGGAGTATTGACAGCGGGGGGAGGAGTTCTTAGGGACTCCGATATGTGGGTAGGTACAAAAGAAGAGTATACCAATCAGTCTATAATGGTATATGTGTACTCTATACAGATGAGTGGTTGGAGGAGTATCGCGTGTGTAAGCATAAAAGCGCAGCACCAAAAATGAGAGATGGCTAAAAAGGAGAACGGTTCATATCTCTGATATCATATTAACTGGCAAGAATACCCGTAGAGGCTCTAGAAATAGGCATGGAAATAGTGAAAAGAAATGGGCAAAGATACCACGAGGTATTTTCTACCAGGCAGGAGATTGATGGCAGAGCGACGCTATGGGCATTAGTGATAACTGATTGCAAGAGCATAGATATATCTATGAATGATCTATAAGAAGAAGATATTTAAAGATGGCAAGAATACATTAGAAGCACGAATAATATAAGACAGTTATATTATAGTAATATCTATAATATTATTAATAGAGTAGGGTAGAGTTAAAACTCTCTGTATGTGAAACTTACTATAATAAGTATATGGTAAAATAACTAAGAGATGGACGGAATATTTGATGAGGCTGCTAAATCAGTAAAGACAAGGCGATGAGGAAGAGGAGGAGACCTGGATGTAGGCAACGGGGACAAGGTGATGGCTGTGGGGGCGTACGAGCGAATATAGATGAGAGGCTGGCGGAGATGAATATTTAATACTAGAGAAGAACTAGATAAGAGAGCCATAAAAGAAATATTGGATATAATAATAATCCTTAGTAGAAAGTCGTCTTCTATCTACTGTCTCCGGTATGTTCAAGAGCCCCTGTTGTTACGGCCTTGTGAGTAGTTACAGGTCTATAATTATTAATGTTGGGAGTTGTTAGGAAGGCGGAGAGGTGCTGGAGAGAAAGAGTTTTGGAGCTACTAATGAGTGTTGGAGAAGGAAAGAGGTCCCCAGAGAACTGGGAAACTATTGATCTATTCCAAAGTATATAAATCAGGAAAAGGAGAACTCGCCGGGAGAGAGTGGCAAAGAATTACAGGGGGATGCTCTTGATAGATGCATATGAGAGAGCAAAGAATATATGGATTCAAGTAGTGTTGGGAAACCCGCCGACATGGAGGAAGAGATTATCCGAACCACACTAGGAGCGGAACAACATGGGTCACGGAAGGGGGTAGGAGGTACGGAACAGACTTATATGTTTCACCCTTAAGTACAGATTGGAGAGAAAGATTTACGGATCTAACAGGCATGATTTATCGGTAGTGATTTTGGATTTACTAGAAAGCTTTTGAACACGTACCCTAGGAATGGATTATGGGAGGGTGGTTTAGAAGAGAATTATGAGTGGGAGAAGGATTGGTGTGATCTGCAGCTGAAGAAGTATCTTATCATCTTATGGCTATATCCGCTTGTACCGCCTAACCAACGCGCTGCATTTTGTACATGTGAGATACAAGGGTACTCCAAAATATGGGCTATAGTGATCGAATGGTCTGTCTTGAGGGAATAGCCATTGTGTTCTTGCCGCCACGTGCTGGTGAAGAACGAGGCTTGAAGCTCTCGTAAATTGTGCACCGCTTATTTGTTTATAGCTTATTAAGTTGATAAATTAGTTTCCGGCCTCTGTGAATCACCTTGTGAGCGCTGTTGCTGGCTTTTTGACACTATAGGGGAGGGTTGGTGCCACGGCCACTTGTGTTGTCTAGGTTCTGCAGAAATGCCAAATTGCGCGCACCCGGGATCTACAACGACCTCATCACCGATGCGCAAGAAAACTCTAGAACCCTTAACGACGGAAATGCAAATTAGACTTTTTTGTTGCATACCTTCATTTTCACCCGTTATATTGGCGGTGTGGAGGTGTAGGGCACAAACATTCCAACAGAGAATGCTCAAGTACTTGGACGAGAACGTGAATGGAAATCTTCGTAAAACCGTTATTTCATCAACTTTAATTAATTTGCGACTTTTGTAATAATTTGATCATTACATTACGTATAGATGGTCTCATTTAGCTGGTCCATGCGATTGTAGGCAAACTTGTGTGATAAAGTGCACTACCAGATAGATAAACTTTCCCTAACATTTGAAAGAGCTAACTATAGTACTTTCATACATACCGGTGTGGACGAGGACATAGAGAAGACTTGCTTTAATTAGATATTCATTTAACAATGAACACTGAGAAAACAGAAGCCTCTGGAGCCCCTCCCATTCAACACGGATGGGTGCGGTGCCTTGACAGAGAGGCTCGGTAGTGATGTTCTTGTTATTGCGTGGGACGTACGTAAAAGATACTTTATTTTATGTGACTAATGGACATCAGACCCTTCTCTAATCTGTTATATATATATCTGTCTTCTCGTTCTATCTATCCTTTCTCTTTTCTCGTCTGTAAGTCAATTATATATTCTTCTCTATTATTTCTATTTCTTTATCTTATTTCTGTCTATTGATAATCTATGCATCTATTATATCATAATCTTTCATAAGAACTATTCTTATATAGTATACTTCTTACTTATATATATATTATATATATATTATATTATATATATTATGTATATTTTATATATGTATATATATATATTATATTATATAATTATATTATAATATATTATATATATATTATATATTTATATAAATTAATATTCAGCTGTAGAATATTTTATATATATATATATATATATTTATACTTATATATATATATATATATTATTATATATATATATATAATATATATATATATATTATATATATATTTATTATATATATATATATATATATATAAATTATTTACCTTTATTATATTTTAGTTATATATATTAGGTATATATATATATACTATATATTATAGGGTATCATAATTAATAACGCTATACTTACGTTTCGTGTTTCTTTCTCAGTATCATGAAAAATGCATTGTTATATATAGGTGCATAGATATCATGCAGCTCCCAGACTCGACTCTCTTCCACGACGGCGAGAATGCGTATATCACTATTGTGACAGTAATTAATCATATTCATTTGTGTAGAAGCTTCATATACTTTGTTCAAACACGTGTGACGGCCAAGACAGGCCAAAATTTCTTTCCACTCTATTTAGGTATAGGAGAAGATGATGACTAGGCGGAAAAAACGCCACGGGGGAACGCACGGGAAATGGAAAAGGAAGCGCCAGGAAAGAGGGAAGGGAAGAAATTGCGATTTCTCCTACGTCTATTTTAATTACAGGAAGGAAAAATAAAATTATTGAGACTTTGACGTTTATTCTTCATTATTATTACGAGGAACTTTTGATATTTTGATTAATAATAATAATAATAGATATATATATAATAATATAAATGAATAATAATAAATATAATAATAATAGAAATAATATTAATTAATAAATAATACGTAATAATAATAATTTTGAATAAATAAGTAATAAATTAATAAATCAATGAAAAAATATTTTTGATAATAATGAATAAGTAATAATAAATAATATATATATCAGAGATTTAATAATAATAATAATATTAATATAATAATGCTAGAACAAGTATAAAACTTTAGTATTAATAATATAATGAAAATAATATTTAAATTTTATTAAATTGAATGTGAGTATGTGACTAACATAATGATGAGTAAGAAATATAGTAATATATATATTATTATATATTTTATATATATATATATATATTATATGTATTTGCATATATTCCGATATGTATGTAGGCCCTGTTATGTTATATTTTTAACCCGATTAGTAGGAATATATATATATGTATATAAGATGCGACAGCGGGGTAGGCATAGTTTATATATATATGATATATCAATATTAGTATATTATATACTATATATTATGTAGTATTAATATATGTAATTACTCTTTATGATATTTGAAAAGTTAGCATATATAAGTATATAATATCTATATTTTAATTATAGGTAGTATATATTATATATATATTAATTTATATATAATAATATATATATATAGTGTATAGGTATTAGATCCAGACTGGTTTTTTTTATTTATATATATTTATTTACTTTTAAAGTCACTTTTAAATACCCCATTTCTTATATAATTGAAGTTTATATATTATTACATTTATATATATATATTATATATATATTGTATAAAAAGAACCATGAACTAAACTTTTCTGATGGCTTCAAGTTACTTCACTCAGTGCCTTTTTAATATCTAAAAGAGTGAAATAGTGAGATACACAATAAATATTTATGAATAGTGTGTAGTAAACAATTTTAAATTTGATTAAAAATTAATAAATAAACAAAATATTTAAAGGTGATTGTTAAGATATCTGTTAGGTCGTAATATTAATAGTTTCTAAAATTATATATTTAATTTTCAATATTATAATAAATTGATATAATTTTGATTTCATTAATTTTATTTAGTATTTCACACTATATAATAAAATCTAATAATTTATAAGCTTATAATTGCTTTATTATATTATACAGTATTATTGATTTTCGTATATTATAATATTACATAGATTTATAATATGTATAGCAACACATTTTTCAACAATTGACTTAGTGAAAGAATATTATTATTAGCTTGAATATATTGCTTATCGTATTATATCAGTACTTATCTGTAACATTAAATTATTGATATAACGTGATATATTTATATTTATAAATATTATAGTATTATTAAATAAATTATAATGATATATTAATATTATATAATTATATTATAATATGATACTGACATTATTATTCTTAATAATTTATACTTTATAATAATTAATTAACTATCAGTATTAGATTTATATTATTTGTATTCGAGAAGTGAGTGATTAATTATATATATATATATACTATATATTAAAATTTTTATTTTAAGTTTTATTTCATACTTTGCCACAACCTAATCATTCTAATGTATAACTTCTCACCTGTATTTATTTTATTTTATTATGTTAATATATTTTTATATATTACATTAAATTTGATAAATATTATTAATTATATTAAAATACAGGACATTATATTAAAAACGTTTATATATTACATAAATGTGAAATAATACATTATATTATAATAGAATTAATAGAAAAAATTTTAAAGGAGACTTCAGAGGTAAGAAGTCCTTGAGTCTTATAAAACACTTAAAAAACGCCGTTCATACTATGATCACATGTAAAATTCACGAGTGGAAGATTACATAAGTAAGCACAATGTGTTGCACTATCTATTTCAGAAACAAGTACACACAACGAAGGAAAGTCGGAGTGATCAACACACCACACAGCACACACACACACACACACCACACACACACCATATTATATATTATATATATATATATATGATATATTGAGTTAATGATATATATTTTAATAGTATATTAGTTAGTAATGTATATTATACGTATACATATATAAGTGATTTATTATTTAGATGTATGTCTGTCGGATATAATAAATATACTAGTCCTTTTATAGACAACATAGGCTATATTGGGTAAATAATTGAATGAACATGCTGAGGTATTGCTTTTATAGTAATAGGTATATATATATAATATATATATACTATTTATATTATGTAATTATATATATCGTAATAATTAATAAATATTCATATTTATAATTCTCTCAGATATATATTAGTGTATATAATATATGCCTGTGTATATAATAATATATTAGTCGTCAAGAGTACCTATAATATACTATATATATATAATATAGTTATATATATATTATATTATTAGGAAGACCTTATATATATATATTATAATTGAGCTATGAGGGATTAGCATTTTTTATGCGACATGTATTCCCACGATTTTATTTGTAAAGTATTGAGGAATGGCGAATTGTGTTTTAATATTTAATATAATAATTTTCCTTAATATTTGAGAAAACGAATATGTACTGGCAAATTGCGCCTAATAATTTGTCCACCTGTTAAGTATCTTTGTTCAACTCCATATTCTGGTCTGACTGTTAAGTCTTTCAGGCCATAAATAATTTAAATGATTGAATAAAATCCTACAATTTTTCCCGCTGCTTCCAGATGGATGAACTGAGAAGAGATCTCTTTTTCGCGGTATGTATCAGTATCCGGGTTCAGTTTGAGTGATACAACGTTAAAGCTCTCTCGTATGCGCTGTGAACCCGATATGTTCAGTTGCCTTTCGCATTTTGGACCCAAGCGCAAATGCTGCTGGTCTTGTTTATAGGATTCGTATAGCGCTTGAAGGTAGAGCTAGCGACTAGTCGGATAAGAGCGCTTGAACCTTTAACAAATAGCGCTATTTCAAAGACTCAGAATATTCTATGTGGAGGAGTTTATGCAGGAATCATGTGCAGACAATAAAGTAATGTGTTTACCACGCGTTACGTCTCTCAGGTTCATTGTGCGTATCATGTGGACGCGTGTATGCGATATTTATCGGCTACTCACGAAGCCGAAGCCGAGGCTAGCAGACAGAATGGAGCGTGATTTCGCGTAATATGATAGACTTATATAAGACGCATAGCGAACACCAGTGTATGCTGGAGGACAAGCAAGGCAAGTCTTAAGAGCTGTGAAAGATGCAGAGAACGTACTGCTGCGTATGGGCATCTAGAAACACAATTGGATATTGTTGACTTTGATATTTTTCATTGAAGTCTATTAGACTTGATATATTTTGAATTTTGTATCAGCATTGTGTCTGGACGCTTAGACGATCGCTTGGAGCTCTTCACACACGCGCGATCTTTGGTGTAAGAAGAGCTGAGAGAGGGGTGAAATTTTATTGTTGTTATTTACGTGTGAATCTATGGCGATGGAAGGAATGAATGGAGATAGTCGCTACTTTAGTTATGGAGATGCACCTATAGAAATTATTAGATGATTGCTTTAGTGGTGAGGTCGAATAATCGTGTCGAGTGGTTAATCAATGGTGATGATAGTGTGTTCTGTATCGCTGTCTTATCTGAGGATCTAATCTCTCTTTAAGTGATTTACGCAGAGGAATGACATTTTATATGATTTTTTATTTGCCGATATCGTTTCAAATGGTTGGGTACAGTGATACAGTTGCTAGGATGAGGATAATGTTCAATTTGGGAAGTTTAAATATCATTTTTACAATAAATTATAATGAATTTAAAGGATTTCTTCAAGTTCTTGCATCTTATCATCATTTATAGAGTGCTGCTGTCCTGCTCGAAGTTGGCAATCAAGTCATATAGCTGTAGAAATTGTCCTTTGTCTGTATTAATTTTTAGTTTTTCTTTTAGAAGAGATTAAGTGGCGATAAATTAAAAGTGTGGAGTGGCAGAATGACAGCTCATTTAGAGAAGACTTCCTTTATTTGAGATGTGTAGAGTTGAGTGGTGCATTTTCAATTGTAATTGAGGTACAGGCTTATTTGGCTAACACAATTTAGTTATGTCACTACGGTAAAGAAGCATAGCTTATCTTTATATTGTCTAGCAGCTCTCTCATGGAGAGTGGAACATCACATGGAGATAGGTTCCATTTCACAAATTATTTCATTATACGTCCTAGATATGTTTCTACCGCGTTGTTGAACGGTTAGTAGAGGTTCAAGCAGAAACAAAGGTATTCGGTTGAGTCTCTATTGCAATTCCTTGGTTTAGGCTAGTTAGACTGGTACGATAGAGAGATAAAATAAGTAAAGCAAGAAGTAGTTCAATATAGGTGGATGAAACGATATAAGAGAAATATAATAGATAAGAAGTACTTCTGATTGGAATGTTATTGACTGTGAGCCGTTTGATAGTGATAGATCTCGCTGACATTGGATGTAGTGACATATACGCACTCAGGATGCGAAGTAGAGTTGTTGAATGAGTATCAGGTAGGGCGTATTAAGTTAGACAAGGCGATGAGGTGGTAGTAGATGTAGAGCTGATATAAGGAACAGAATTTGGTCTATGGATGAAGCTTTGGAGAACATTTAAGGCCTTTTCGACGACCTCATGACAGTTGTCTCACGAATAAGATGTTTTGTTAGTATTGTCTTTGATGGACATGGATATAAAGGAACGGCTTCTTTCATTAGTCGATAAGTTTAAAATGCTTGAGGGAAGATGTGAACGACCGTTATTAACTACTATCATTTCTAGAAAAGATTTTAGCAACCATCTTTTTTGGTTGTTTTTTCCGTTTTTCAGTGTTTAAAATCTTGGAATTCTTCAAAACGCGAATTTTTGAAGGATAGTATAATTTCTTTTAACAGTTTTTGCAAGCTGGTGTTAGAGATATTGAAAATTTACATTTTTACTGTTGCATGTTCCATCACATCTCGTCATGCTCCCGACATTAAGATTTTGTAACGATTAAGTTCGCATAGATGTAATTGTGGACTACGTTATAATTTGAGCAATGTAGGTTGTTTTAACACTCCAGGGAAAAGGAGGTATAGAGTGTGTCAACGGATACGCATTGAGAGGACGCAAGCTGATGTTAGACTAAGTTTAGTGAAAATTATCATATGATACGATATTAAAATAATCTCAACCAAGACTGGATGAGGAAGCTATTACACCGAATTTTACCTGTCAACAGTTTTCGAGGAAGTTGACCTCGAGCTTAGTTATTACTCACACGCTAAAAGTTTGATTCTTAACCATTATTTCCCAAAGAGTGATGCAAGTCTTGGTGTTCAGAATATGGCTGAAGTTCCCTTCTTTACTGTTGTTAGCTGTTTGAAACGCCGTTACGCTAGTCGGTTTGAGGTCGAAGTGAGAGTTTATACTAGATGATCCTAGACCTTCCTAGGTGAGATCAGTTTGAGCATGGAGATACATAGGACAGCACGGTGGTCACGAAGTGAGAATGAAATTGTGAAAGTGGGATATGCGAATAATTTTTTTATAATATTCCGCGAATGCGAACTTTTTTCAATTTGGGAAAACTATATATATAATATATGTACTATGATATAAATATAGTAGTATGATGAACATGTACGCGCATTGATGATATAGTTACGGTTTGAGTTTAGCAGTTATATTAGGTCTATTCTATGAATATATAAGATATATCTATATATATAATATATATCTATATATATATGAGTGTATATATAATATTTGTATGATAGGGGCTGGATGGCTGTAATACAAAATGACGTTTGTAAAATCTCATACTTTATATATCAGTTTTACAGAAACTTGATGAAAAGGCCAGAGATGATTAGGTGGGAAGATCTTTCAAAATAACATAAGTAATGAAGGGCGCATGAAGTCATCGACATAGCAGTGGATTTAGGGGTGAAGATAGGTAAGTTGGAGAGAGGAGAGTGGCTGTTAGAATTGCGGCAAAATGAGAATGAAATAAAGAGAGTTAGGGGGGTAGGAAGATCCTGTATGGAGAACAAAAGGACAGATATTACCATTTTATTGATTAATAGAGGTGAAAGTGGCGTGTGTTACAATGCTACTATATAGAACGTGAAGATTAGCCGTGAGATAAAAATAGTGTAAGAGAGAAGGTACAGAGTTAAATCAGTCTAATAATACCAACTTTAGTCAGAAAGGGGAGGGAGGTTTAGAGGATTCAGATAAGCTTTGTGAGACTCTTCGAAGGCTTGGCGGAATATGGCATATGAAGTAAGCTTTGTGCAGATTCTAATCATAAGGCTTTCGATTTATGCTGAACGCAAGCTTTTGTGCATTCAATTAGCTCTATCGAAGCTTTCGATATGGTCTCAACGAAATGAGCAATAATTCATAACTTTATGCGAAATGTAGAATGGAGATTGAGTGCTGAGGCCAGATAAGAAAATTGAGGGTAAAGAGTTGAGGCTCTGCGTAGAGGAAACGTTTTCTTACGGTAACTATACGCTGGGCGATCAAATAAATATTATGGAAGAGTTGAATGAGTTTATGAAAATTCTATCTGGCTTAAGAGAAATAGATTACGAAATCTTTATGAAGGAACGAGTATGTTATTAAACGAAAGCGACTAGGGAGTAGATGGTTGAGTTTGAAGGGTGTATTAGAGGGGTCCTCTTTTTCTCGTGTTCAGTTGAATGAGGAGCAGCGTTTTCCAAGGCGAAAAGACAAGGTCGAAGTAGAATAGACATAGAGAAGAACATATTAGTGTGTTACCAGGTGCAGTCGGTGAGAGTAAGCATATAAAAACACAAGTTTTGGGAACTACGGAGGATAGAATATCTCAAGATAGTAGACTTTCTTGATAGTGGGTTAGCTCAGACGAAGAATAGCGATATATTCTTTCGAGGAAGTAATAGTGACAAGCGATGTTTTGACAATGATGAAGGCGTGATAAATGAGTTGTTAGGGGTGCATATTAATGGCTCTCGGACAATCGTTCCTAAAAGGTTGAATTAGAGGAGATATTAGTTTGAGTAATGTTTGTGGCTTTTAAGTCGGTTCTAAAAATGGCAGGTGTTTCAAAGCCAGTGCGCGCGCGATAACTAGAGGAGGTGAAAAGAGGAAAGAGCAAAAGATAGAAGTTTAGTAAGATTTTCACTTTTTTTTGTAAATGCAAGAAAGAAGAGAGGAATGAAACAAGATAAGATTATTTACACATTTTATCAGAGACTCATGAGTTTTTTAGTTAACGGACGAGATTTGGGTTGTTGACACGACTCGGGTTTATGATAATTGTAATTATGTGTGTGTTTTTTTGAAGTTTTGAAGGACGATACTGTGTGGTATCAAGTTAGCACCGAGGTCAGGCATTCCTGTGGCGAATAGATGAGTAAAAGCTAATAGCTGGAAATCTCAAGTTTCGTTAGGGTAGTTGAGGGTAAACGTAGATGAAATAATATACTCCTCCATAGAAGAGAATTCGTGATGCGCTCATGCGAGTGGCAACACGTAGCGTTATGGATTCCTTGTGGAAACATAGGTCATTTAAACGATTAGGAAAATCAAAGAAGTAGTGTCTTTAGCATACCTCGACCGTAGATAGGTGCGATGGAAATGGTGAGTAGAAAGAAAACGTTTTTCCATAGCCTTGTTGGTTGAGGGTCTTTCCAGCAGAAGACTTTGAAAGAGGTGTAACAACTACGAGATATTAGATAATCGGCGAACCAGAGGCGGTATGAGATTACATAAATAGGATAAGGATTAGGGTTAATAAAAGATCTAGAGTGTTTTGGTTCATTCTAGAAATATCGAGGGATAAGCGAGTAGGGAGTTGCATCACTAGCCATCAAGCAACTCATATCCCAGTAATATAAACATGAGTTTGCAAAACAGACGAGGCAGTTGGGTGCAACTCCTTACATACGTATCCCTTGATACACGTAGAGTGGTTGCACATTAGAACCGGCAGTTGATGCAACTCTCTAATCGTATTTAGGGGATATAAGGTAGGAACGTATGCTCAACTGCTCTTTAGGTCTATTCTAGATAGAAAGGGGTAGACAAGTTCGAACTAGCTCATTTGGGAGAATAAAAGGAAAGGATATTGGCGAGGGCGGAGTGATCGTTTAGAGAAATCCAAAAGATATGGTTCTCAGTGAGGTTCATAGAAAAGAGTTAAATCATGTTTAAATTTTGGAATTTGAGGGTCAAGAGAATTTAGGATAGTCCACACGAGTTAGAAGATCAGATTATACAGACAGATGTTTATTTTGTAGATTGACAGGATTAGGCCTTAATATAAGGTAGAAAAATTGTCCAAGACGTTCGGCCGTCGCTTCATAGGTTTGCTTGAATTCCCTGCAACCCCCTCAAAATGAAAATGTGAGCGAGACATGCCTGTATCAATGA
>JABUQX010077744.1:0-27500 GCA_015478945.1 Trachelipus rathkii
GTTTCTGACAAGATCATACACCACAGCAGGCCAGTTAACAATTTTTATCCTATTATGAACCAGCAAATGGGTGTGGGGTCAAGAGTGACATACAATAATGTATTGTTGCATATTCTGCTGTATGAAGTGAAAACTATTGTACCACAAGAGAAGAGGATTATAGTGGGAAAAATCAGATACAGTGAAAATGAAAGGGTAAGAGGCAATAAAACAGCATGGATTATGATTGATTGAGTTGATACTGATAAACTGATGAAGAAATATAGCCAAGTTATACCACAATGACATGTGCAAGTATGTATCAGTAAAATGAGTAAAGCAAGTGTAGCTAGTTCAAAAGGTGCAATGCGAAGTTGTTAAAAGGATGAAAAAAGTTAAAATAAAATTACAAGGATGCAACAATACTTGCAAAAAAGGAACTAGAAGTTTGAGTTAGTACCACACAGAAATCATAAAAAATTATGGAACAGTTAATAAAAATCGAAGAAAAATTAGAAATCCAATTTTCCGTATGAGCGATACTCGTTTTATTTTATTATAGTTTTTCCGTTCTTACACAAAATAAAGCAGTAATAGGTGAAATATATAATCAGGGCGCTCTTACATGGGAGATGCTTGATAAAACAAAAGTAAAGTTAAATTACCAAATCCTCTTCCAACATGTGAGCCTGAAATATTTAATGGAAAGAGTAACTAAATTTAAAATTTTATGCTAGTTTAAACAATAAACGAAGTGAAATGTGAATAAAGAACAGCTTTCCTATTTATTAAGTAAGAAGAGGAAAGCAGAAAATATAGTAATAAGTTGTATGATTTGAGAATATAAGTATTTTAAAAAAAGGCAGAGAAAACTCGAGAACAGTATGAAAAATGAAACAAGTTAATGCAGAAATTACATATCTAAAAATTCACACTTACATTATTAATACTCTTGTTTTTGTGGCTATGGCATTTTCTTTGTTTAGATGTTATTAATAATACAATGGAAATATTACTCAATTGAATGAAATGAATTTATGTCTATAATACTAGATAGTTAAAACTTCCTACAAGCAGCAGGTGATAAGTGTAGATATAAATCTTATGTGTATGAAGAAAATAAAGGTAACTTTTAGTACCTTACCAAAGTGTTGAAAAAAGAAGCAAGATCCATGATACACCTAATTTTGGAAAACTTGGCATTGGTACAAAACAAAACAAAGCAAAATACAAAGTGGAAAGTAAGTCCCTTTTAAAAAGAAAATATAAGAAAATAATAAATGCAATAAATAATAATAATAATAATATAATAAATGATATGAAAAGCGTATTATAGAAGTAGTAGTAGTAAAGTAGTAGTAATAATAATATAAATACAGTATGAGCAATTTTTGTAAAAAAAGACAATATAACATTTAAATAATTGCAAAATTCTAGAAAAACAAAGCCAAGATGAAACATTAACAAAGTTCATTACAAGACAATAAAATTATGCTCTTTAAGTGCCATCAGATCAAATCATTTGTATACATTGTAAAAGACAGAAAAATGTTTAAAATTATATAAGCATATAACATTTCTGCATAGAGAAAAGATAGTGCAAAGAGCAAAGATGGATCTCAAATATCTCACAGCAGCATCACTGTGAATTTAGAAAAAAATATAAGAAAGATGAGTCAAAAGAATCAGGAAGTAATGAAGCAAAACCTTTCAGACAAAAGTAATATAAAAAAAAGCTATATCTGACCTGACTACAGTTAAAATAAAGTTAAATGATAAAGATAAATGATTAAAAACATACAGGGCTAGATACTATTCTCAGCATGTTTTGGACTTGTAAATTTAGCGCAAACTAGATTAATTATATTATGGAACCCTCAGAAAGATTAGATATAACTTACTATGTATGGGCAACATAAGAAACATACATTTAATTAAATCTAGAAAATCAATGTATGAAATAGGAAATCTAGACCATAATAATATATATGCAAAATTGCCTTTTAAATGGAAAGAAGATCATCTACAAAGATAATAATGGAATTGGAATAACTTGATCAAAGTGCCCTTCAACTTCATCAGAATCAAAATTGATTCATTATAGGAATGAATCAAAGTAATTGTTAAACCATCTGAAGTAGTGAAGCATTTTAAACTATCCCTTTGCATAAGTATTCATTTGGAATGGATTACAAGGTCGACACCAGATGTATACCATCATTCATGAGTTTAGATGTCATAAACACAAATACAAGAAGAAAATGATGTCTAAGTTGTCAAATATCCCAAAAGAGATGTTCTGAAAAGAAATATGTTTTGCTTTTATAGTACTGCCGCTCAAAGGTGGAAAAATAAAGTTGAAAAATACAAATCAAATGGACGATACAGGGTAAATTTCAAGTTGGTTTACCAAATTAATGACTTCAGCACTTAGCTAATTTCAAAGACATGCTTTTGTTAGAATGTTTTCATTAAAAAATAAATTTCCTTGAAATTGAGAATTTTGCAAAATTCAAGATTAAAATAGATGAAATGTTAAAACTAGAATTTTGCAGAAAAAGACTGACAATGAAATATAAACAAGACAGATTCTATTAACACCATAGTGTATCCATCCACAAAGAAAAAAATGAGATTAGTATTTAATGCAGCTTTTACCATACAATGGTATTTCTTTAAATAATAGTTTACTCACAGGGCCACAGACTATATTTCTAACCTACAAGTAATCTTTTAAGGTTCAGAAAGAGAAATATGCTTCATAGCAGAATATAGAGAAGATAGTTTATCAAATATCAGTTACTTACAAGGAAAAACTTTATTATCGTTTTTATTTATAAATAGTAATTTAGATAAACCTCCAGAAGAAATACAGGGAAAGTCATATATTTGAAGTGTGCAGCTCTCCTTCTATAGCAAATTATGTCTTGAAGCAAACTACAAATCTAATTGAAGCAGAAAAATTCAGTAATTTAGCAAAAGATACAATACTTAGAAATTTCTATTGATGATTGGTTAAAGTCTGTGAAATCAGAAAATGATGAATTACATTTATTAAAAGAATTTAAAGAAAATTTAAAATTAGATGTTTTAACCTGCGTCAAGTTGCTAGATATTCAAAAGGAATATTCTAGACAAATATTGATAAACAAGACTTAAGTAAGATTTTAAAGAAATAACTTATCCTTAGAATAAGTTACTCACAAAAAGTATTAGCTTAAGTTGACCCAGAAAAAAGACTTTACATGAAAGTAGGTAGATAAAAATAAAGGAATTAACAAAAAGATTGTTTCATGCTGTTGGAACAGTGCATAGATGATCTGCATGGAGATATGGTTAATAGTAGCTAAAAATATATTTCAAATTGATTCCTCTTGAAATGATAATTGGCAACATGAAATTCCATCAGATATAAAAAAAGTTACATAAAATGGCTAAGTGAATGTTGCTTCGGCGGGATGACCGTCAAGACGATAGCAAATAAGAAGATTGTCTTAAAGTATAAAGAAGGTATGAATTACATATTTTCAGATGGTTCACAAATTGCATATGCTGCAGTACCATAACAGTTCTATGGAGGAAATATATGAACTATATTTATAATGTCTTGGACTCCTTGTGACAAGTCACGTAATAAATGCGGGGAACGGCGTCAAGAAAAAGAAATTGAGTGCAAGCCAAATTAGTGTCACATTAGCATCAAATTTAAAAAGAAATTAGATTTTGTTAATGAGTGAAGAAGGAATGTTGGAAGTATGAGAATTGTATTACTAATATTAAAAAATGAATCAATAAAGATTCAAAAGATTTGTACATAATATAGAATTAATTATATTAGATCACAAACAGATATAAGCACAAGGAATTATTACCAGGCAAGCTAAAATATTGCAGACTATAGCAACGTAAGGATAGCTTTAAATGAGTTTTGAACAATAAAACTATGAGCACTGGTCCAGAATTTTTTGTACAAAGACAAAGCAATGGCCTGAGCAAAATAAAGCAAAGAAAACTAGAATGATGAAAATGACTGAAATTTATAAAAAAGTAAACCCAGTAGAATGACCATACAACTACAAGAAAGTTCAACAGACAAGCTCATATATTCTGTCTCAGATTGGATGAAATTAAAAACAAAGGAGTCATGTTTCAGCACACCATATTGTGCATAAAAAAACTGAAAAAGTTGCTATACAAACATTTTAAAGATGCAAAATGGCATTTCTAACATATTTGTACAAAATAAAGAATTTCATGATATTAAAATTACAAAATAAAAATGAAGAAAAATAGCCAAAAAGGCACATTTTGGCAAAAATTCCTACCATTTATAGATGATAATGGAATATTAAGAGTGGCGGGAGGAATAAAAATCTGAATGATGTATAATATGATTTTAAACATCCATTATCTTGCAAATAGTCATTTACATATGTTAATAATGAGACATTACCATAGAATTAATGGACACTTAGGAAACAAGACAGTTTTTAATAGCTTTCAAAAGAGAGAAGTACTATATCATAGGAGCAAGTAGAAGTATTAAGAAAGATCCTAAAAAGAGTGCATTATATGCAGAAAGCTCCATACAAAGCCAACTCAGCAGTTGATGAGGAGATTTGCCCGAAGAAGAGTAAATGTTGTACCACCACTTACAAGTATTGCTATAGATTTGCTTGCCTTTCTTGTAGTACAGGTAAAGAGGAACTGTAAGAGAAAAAAGATACTGGAGATAATATGTCTCATGTTAAAAAGTAGCAAACAATACATTTTAAAAATGCTAAAATACATTAGATACTGATGCTTTTATCAATGCGCTAAGAAATTATAAGCCGCAAGAGCAATGTGAATTGATCCATCAGATTAATGATTGAACTTTGTTGAACTAACAAAGAATTTAACAGGACAATTAAAATTGAATAGATAAGCAAGTAAAAATAAATTTTTTGAGCAAAAAGAATATACAGATGATATTCCAACACCTCATAGTATCATAAAGGAGGTCTTTTGAAGAGAAATATTAGAACTGGAAAAAATAATTACAAGCTTCCTCTTAGACAGCCAATAAGTTGACAGATGATAACCTTGAAACACTTTGTTCTGTGATATAGAATTCATTATAAACAATAGACCAATAACAGAATTTCAACAATGATTTAGAAAACTTAGAAGTTTTGACACCAAATCATCTACTAACTCTTAACGGTAATAAACTTTCCTCCAGGATAATTCATAACGAAGAATGCTACTTTATAAAAGATGGAAACAAGTTCAGTATTTTGCTGATTTGTTGTAAAATGGATCAAAGAATATGTCCCTCTATTGCAAAAAAGAAGTAAATGTTAGCAGAATAAAGAATAACACCAAGTGGGAGATTAGTTCTTTTAATAGATGACTTCAAACAAGAAATATGTGGAATTTAGGAAAAGTAGTAAAGGTTTACAAAGAGATGACTCAACAGAGTGAGAATAGTAGATGTGAAAATAAATAAAAAAACAAGAATACTTTAAATACAACAATTTGAAAAGACCAAATAACAAAATTGATCTTGCTGAGAGAAAGTGCAGATTTATAACAAGAAGACAACAGAATTATAACTTAAGAAGCTAAGAAATAACAAGAAAACTGAATATTCTTAGCAAAAGGGGAATATGTTATATTTTCCAATAAAAAAAAAAAGAAAAGAAACCAAAAAAAAAATTAAAATAAAGCTTACAGATAAATTTATTACTTATTCTACTATGTAACCATCAAATATTAGAAGTAAAAGTGGATCATTTTTAATTGCAAAACCACTAAAATATAGGGTCATATAGATTATAATTTGATGACAAAATGCAGGATACAAAGGTGGGCAAGATAAGGCTGCAATTAGAATAAAAGCTAAAGACAAGCCACTACAAAGAAAACCTGATAATTAGAAAGAACTGCAAAGCTATAAAGCCATTTTCAGAAACATCAAGCAGGTGTTGAAACAACAAAACTTCAACTTTTGCTAAAAAGTTAACAAAGAATAAAGCAAAGGTACAGCATGGAACTTCACAACATAAAGCCAAAAGAAGAAACATACCTTGAGTAAACTCTAATTCATTTCGAAAGGATCTTAATAGAGTTCACAAAGAAGAAACTATTAAGGATGAAGTAGAAGAAATGAGAAAAATTCTTCAATCAACAAGTTTATTAATAAAGAACAATAGAAGAAACCTGAGGACAACAAAGAAACTCTATGCAAGCTAAAAAAAAAAAACCAGAAGAAACAAAAAAAGGAGTTATTCAGACAAGTTGGCCATCTTCAAGCAACTTATTGATCAGCAGCCCCACAAATGGAGTAATATAAGCCACCACCCTAATCTTAGCCATTCTGAAATCCAAAACAATCAGAATTAGAAACGTAATATTTGTATAGTTATTAAACTATAGTGGTCGAATGTGTATACATATTTAATATAAAATAAGTAAACATCTATGAGAGTTTTCAAACAAAAGCTAAAAAGAACAAAAATAAATAAAAAGCCAAAAAATATGATAATTTTTATTATGTTTATTACAGAATAACTAATGTTCAATGCAACAATGATATAATTATTATGTTACTTTTTAGCATAGTATTGTACTTTTATATATTTATAGTTTATCATTTTTATTTTTAAACACGTTCATTATAATTCCTACTAAGCAAGAAATTAAACATTGTGTTCTGAGCTGCGTTTTACAACCTCGATGTACAGGGATTTTCTCCACTGATGTTATATCGAATAATATATATATATATTATCATATATAATATTTATATATATATATATATA
Source organism: Trachelipus rathkii (assembly GCA_015478945.1). NCBI lineage: Eukaryota > Metazoa > Arthropoda > Malacostraca > Isopoda > Trachelipodidae > Trachelipus > Trachelipus rathkii. Next base: position 6,786 of record JABUQX010077744.1, read on the forward strand.
TATATATAATAATATAAATATATATAATATATATATATAATATATATAAATATATATAAGAAACAATATTTTGTATGCCCCCCCCCGAAAAAAATTCTGGATACGCCACTGCATTAATAGTAATATATAATTATATATAATATATATATATATATTATATTATATATAATTACTATATATAGATATATATATCTACTCGTCAAAAATTAACGCACCCACTAAGGTAAATATCACTGTGGCCCCTAACCCCATGAAACCCGACACCAACACAGACGACAGCATCAGTGTAAATATGTAACCACCCCGAAATTCGCTGCAGTATTGGGGCCGTAACCGCGATAAATTTAGAAAAACATAAACCAACGTAACTATATCTAGGGAGAGGTGGGGTAGCTTAGTAGCGCTCTATAATTGACGAGTATCACTACGTAAGAAAGCGACTCCAATAAACCATGGAAGGAATAGTGCGTCAAACTGCTCAGAGATCAGTGAGTGTACAGATAACGACACTCCAGGCCGAAGGCACTTGGATCGACGCGTTCGGATCGTGTAGCGCACACAACGCCCAATTTATAATTCTGCGCTGAATTTACGAGAGTGCACCACAACGACACGACATCTGAGATAAGTGAGCGAAGATACACGGCACCAGGGAGGCAATACAGTGCGGCGACGCCTTGCGGAACATAACTTAATTACCGGCCCCGGAGGCTTGCCATAGGTCCAGCGCACACAATGACGATCGAAAAGCGTGACTGGCATTTGCCCGGAAACACATCCATTGGACGGTCGACGTGGGCAAAGTCTCTTTTACGGACGAGTCGATAGTTTCTCTGTACGCCTCGAACAGGACGTGCTCAGAGTATACCGACGACGACGGAGACGTTCGCGCAATGCAATGTGCAGCAGATGCCCGCCGTTGGAAGGTGCGGTTCGGTTATTGGTCTGAGAGGCACCTATCTACTCGGGACCTACGGAGTTCACATCTTCGATGGAGATACTCTATCTACACCGTTAAGGCATAATCACAGACATTCTTCGATCATATTCGTCCATATGCCCCCTTATTCAGTGACTCATTTCTCCTAAATGCATGACCAAGCAAGACACACCAAGCCAATGTTAACGCTCGAACGACTGAACTAGGACGGTTCAAATCTACGCGTGGTTGGCCAGCATATAGTCCGAACCTCAAACCCAATCGAACAATTTGTGGGATATCCTAAGACGTTGGATCCGAACAGCTGTAACCCCTCACGACCCTCCCTTGAACTGCGACACACTGCAACAAGTATGAGATCAAAATCACTCGTCCAAGGACATTCCGCCGCTTTCATCCATAGCTGCCAGGACGTGTTCAGTCAGTTCAATCCGTGGCAGGGGGTCATATCACGTATTGACAAACAGACCCAATACGCCCCATTGGCCTCCGCCATACGAACAATGTTGATGTTTGCAGCGCAAAAACCTCCGAACCCTAACTGCGAGCCTTGCTCGCACCTGCGACCACACACTACTTTAAAACCTTACCAGTATCTGAGGGAGGGAATCACACCATGTAATTGTCATTGTCCAATTAAAGTGTCTTTCTCGTTCTTCAAACTTTGTGGTACCCTCCTTCGACCACGCGTTATCCTGTGATGCGTATAATTTTGACGAGATAATATATATACATATATATATATATATAGATATTATAATATATATATATATATATATATATAAATAATATATATATAAATATATATAATATATATATATATTAAAATATTCAATATAATATATATCATATATATATAATATATATAATAAATATATATAATAATATATGATATAAGATATAATATATAATATATATATATATATTAATTTATATACTTATAATATATCATATACTATATTTTGCACTTTCAAATTGAAGTACAACTATCATGAATACAATTGAGCGCCAAGCGAATGTTCAGAGGGGCACTCATCATTATAGGCACTATATAATATATATTAATAATATATATATTAATACTAAATATATATCTATATATATATTAGTATAACATATATATATATATATATATTATATCTATATAATATATATATATATATATATATACCGATAATATATATTATATATAATATATATATATATTTAACATAATATAATATATATATATATTATATATATATTATAATATATATATAGATAGAAAATATATATACTATAATAGATATATAATATACGATATATATATAATATATATAATATTATATTACCGTATATATATATTACTATTATATTACTATATATATCATATATTATATATATAATATTATATATATATATAATATATATAATATTATATATATATATATATTATATTATTATATATAATATATATATATAATATTATATATACTTGTATATATAAATAATATATTATATATATCTGATATATATATATATATATAAATTAATATATAAATATATATATATATATATATATATATATATATATATATATTAATTATATAATATATTATATTATATATAATATATATATATATATCTTATATATATATTTTACGATATATTATATACTATATATATATATATATATATACTAATATAGATATATATATATATATATATATATATAATATATATATACTAATACTTATATTATCATAATATTTGTTACTCATTAAAATATAGTATATAAATATATATATATTATATATTTATATATAATATATAATATATATATATATTATATATACCGTATTAATAATTTTAAATAAACAAAATTAATATTTTATATAATATTATATATATAATATATATATAATATATATATATTATATATATATAATTATACGTATACTATATACATATATATATATATATATATATAATATATATAAATATAGTATATATATATAATATATATATATATATATAATTATATATATATATAATATATATTATATTATATTACCGTATAATATAATATATATTAATAATATATATATATAATATTATCATAATAATAATATATATACATATATATTATATATATTAAGTATACATATATATAGATGTTATAATATAATATAAATATATATAATATTATAATAATATTATAATTATATAATATAATATATATTATATATCATATATATAATTATATTATATATATATATTATATATATATATATATATATAATTATATATATATACATATATAATATAATATATAATATAAAGTAATATATATTATACCGTAATATAAATAATAACTTATATATAATATATATATAATATAGATAATATAAATAATATATATAATTATTATTAAATAATAAATATAATACTGTGAATTAAATTCGTAAGTAAGTAGTAATAAATGACCATTAATGGCATCGCGGTTCTATTCGCTGATATTGCAAAAAATGAGCCACAACAAATTACGAATTTTAAACACAAGAAAATGCAAACATAATGCGTTCAGGCTTATTTACGCAAAATTAGTAATTGATTATCTATTTCACATTAATATTATTATATTATTTAATCATTTAATCTTTTTATTATTCCTTATTCTCAAAGATCATATCTGCGAAATATTTACACTTTTTCATCAAGCTCTGATTTACCTAATTGATTTTAATTACCAAGAAACTCTCAAAATAACTTCAAATATGAAGTCGTTTATAGTAATTACAACAAGGATTTAAGTTTCAAAACGGAACATGTTTCAATATTTAATCTTAATACACTTTAATTTCCTTTCTTGGTCAGGTCAATGATTAATTAACTATGGAAGGGGCGACAAGAAAACCTCTTAGCAGTATGCAGTTAATAGTAATGGGTTAGTTCTGTGCTCGAATAGTATGTGAGCTATCGAATTGAAACTGTATATATGGTATTCGAAGTGTTAAGCTAACTTACTGCGAGTTTTCAACAGCGTCAGCTAGGATGTTATAGGGGCATAATAGCCCCGAGAGCGAAAGCCAAAGTAGACGCTACGCCCTTTGCGCTTCCCTTTCCGAGCTCGAGATTAGGCCTAAAGCCTCTCAATCAAACACACAGCACGATGACCAACCGCACTACTCTATTATTATTTTATTATTTTAATTATATATAATTATTATATATTATTATGATTATTATTTTACGTCGAAAAAAATTGAATCCCTCGTAAGATTCAATTTTTGAGCCGCTACGATAACCCTAGCCCTTCTGCTGTGTTTCAATCGCCGGTCGATCCGACTCCGGCCAGAGAATAAAATCGTTCTCAAGGAATCGTTATGATCGAATATCGATTCCTGACGGAATCGATTTTTAGGCTCTCGGCTTCCGGCTCAGCCTCTGGTCCGAATCATATCTACAGTGTTAGATTACCCAATTCGGGTTAAAAATTAAGGAGGGGATATATAGGACGAAAATTCGTAATAGACGAATTAGATCCTGCGAACCCCCCTAAAGATGTGCCCCAAACCCCACTTAAAAAATCGACATTCTCGTAAGAAAAACTGAAATGGTGAGAGGTTTCAGAGTTGAAATTTCAAGAAAAGATTGGTACGCAATCTAAGCAGGAGTTGGCATCCGCCACGGTGCTAGATCCGGTGCGTGGCCGAGTTATATAAACATTACCGAATAATAACAACCAATATTGGTATGTATATATACGTTATTAACCCGTAGATCTCGTTATGATGTTTCAGAGCATCAAGAAAAAAAAAATGATAAAAAATAAATAAAAAAAAATTTTTTTTTTTCTTTTAGTTAACATTGAAAACGGTAAGTTCAGAAATTCTTGTTCAGTAAATCAACTGCCCTCCTCAGCCCTTTCCGTGATCTATTCATCTATTGATTTTATATATTGATTTAAGTTATATTTTTTACTCAAATTCAGCAATAACTAGTTAAAGTTAGGAAAATCAGTAATCAAAAACAGTAAACCATAAACTATTGATCTATTATTGAACCAAGTCATGCTCGTTAATAAAATTTTCCTGCTTTACATACCCTTATTCAGTAAAACCACCATCCAACCACACTCCTGTCCAGTCGTGATCAATGATTATGATCAAGTTATATTTTTTTACTAAAGACTTGTCAATGTATTTAATACCATAATACAGTAAATCATAAATCCAAAACACCAATCCCAACACACCACCTGTCCAGATCTTGATTAATTGGATCATCTGATCAATTCATATTTTTTACTAAAATATCATGTTTTACATACCCTAATCAGTAAATTCAAACACCATCAACACTACCTTACCATTCGTGATCATTTGATCTATGTGATTCAAGTTATATTTTTTACTTGAAATTGTCATGTTTATAATACCCATAATAACAGTAAATCAGTTTATTATTATTACTATTCCTTTATCTCATGATTTTTCTTCTATCTTATCTATTGATCTATATGATTCAAGTCATATTTATTTACAAATTGTCATCACTACACCACTTAAAACAGTAAATCAGTAAATCAACCACCATCCACCGCTCGCTGTCCATCCATGATCTATTGATCATTGATCTTTTGATTCAAGTAGATTAGCTAAAAATGTCATATTTACATACCCATAAAGCCAGAAGTAAATCAAACCAACATCCTGCCACCCTCCTGTTCAGACATTCCTTAATTGATTCAATCAATATTTTCGTTGTTTATAGTATGTTTTTACATACCCTAAGACAGTAAATCAGTCAAACCACCATCAAGCTACCCTCCTGTCCATCCGTGATCTATTGCTTCTATTGATTTCAAGTCATATTTTTTTAGCAAAAATTCTAATGTTTTACATACCCTAAACAGTAAATTCAGTTAAATCAAACATCCACCCTAACCCTCCATCATCCTACCCTCCCATATCTATCGATCTATTGATTCAAGTCACATTTCGAGTATCATTTTGAATAAACATACATGAAAACATTCTTCCTATACACTGAATCAACGAATTTTAGCAACGTAACCAAGTTTTCACATATAAAGCTAACATAACATCTCAGGATCTAAGAAATATAAATATGCCAAATACTACCTAACACCCCTCAAACACGAATAAACGTTAAAATACAACAACAGTCCGAGCACTTAACAAATATTAACCAGTAACAACATAGCATGACAAAAACACGTAAACCTAATCACACCTTTGATCAGAGACATATTTTTTAACATAATATGTTATTTATCGAATTAACAATGGTAATACTTTTAACAAAAATTTATCACAAGCATTGGCTAATTATTGCATGCTTGTATCAAGAATATGATACTCTAACGTAATAATTTCCATATCACATAAAGCTAAAATGCCATGAACATGAACAAGAAAATAATGTACAACCGAAAACCGATAAGAACTCCCCCATAAAACTTGTAACATAAAAATAATTCCCACACTTAACACCAGTAAAAAGTAACTAACACAGCATGCAAAAACGTAAACTATCATACTTTTTCTTCAAGCGATATCTACAACATATATTAACGTTATCTACACCTTGATACAGTAAATTAGCAATAAATGGTCATTAAACCTTGTCCGCTATATAACAGACCACGAACACTATGCTAACGTAACAAAGTTATAAATAAACCACGAAGTAATAGCTAACAAAAAATTAACATAACGCAATCATAAATTAACATAACCCTAACTCATATGTTCACATAACAAATTTATCCAAACATAAGAAAAATAACAAGTTTATCAAACAATACATTACAAAATAAGGATCTTCATGAATACAATACTTCAAGTAAAGTGTACATAGGTTTCACCGATTTTTAAGCAGTAAAATCATGAAATCAGCAAATCAACCAATCAAACCTCCGCACCCCTCCTTCCATGACCTTTTTGAATCTAATTGAATCTAATTGATTCGAGATTCAATATCGACAGATCAATATTCATATAAACTAGTACAAAAATAAGTTCTTTATATACTAACCAAACGAATATATGATGAAAACGTAACATTGTTTTCACATGAGTAATAACGCTAACATAGCATTACAGAACTAAGAAATATTAATGACAAATGAAAAAACCTAACACGCCTTACGCACGAATTAACAAACATAACATTAACAAAGTTCCGATACTTCAACAAACAGTAAAGTTACTAGCACAGCGATACAAAACGGTAACATATTCACAGTTTTCGCAACATATCTCAACTATCAATGTAATTTTACATTGACACAATTGATTACGTCGCATTTCGAGTATCATTCGGAAACATGAACAAAAAGAGTTGCTTTATATACTCACCGCGATTTATATGCTAACATACCAATTATTTTCAATAATAAACAACAAGCATCATATAAACTAAGAAATAAATGTAATCACAAACCATAACACACAACTTACGCACACTAATAATATATAACATTAAACAAATCCACCTATAATCACAGTAAAGTAACTAACATTGCATACAAAAGTACCCTTCTCACTTTTTCAAGCATATATCTAACATATTAACTTTATTTTACATTACACAGAAATATTTAACATTTATTCATAATCCTAAGGTTTATATGAAAATAAGGACATAACTGCAAATCAATAACATAAGTTTATCCAAACATAACACGTTTTGTTGAGTAATGGTAGGTTTGCCCGAGAATTTTGCTATGTCTACGTTTATTCATAGTATCAAAGATGTAGTATACTCGAAAACGGAGGTGAGTTTTGCTGTATAAATGTAGTATCAATTACTATTTCAAGATGCTGGTATCTTTTAGATTGGTCACTTTATTTAAGGGATTTTGTTAGATCATACGGCTTTACCTGTTGCTGATATGCGGGAAAAAGTGGGAACATATCGAGTATTGTATGACCTGTTAGCTATTTACCTTTGATTTAAGATAGGGAATTTTCCAGGAATGTTAGCGCATAACTCATACGCGAGTATGTTAGGTTTCATTTTACATTTATTCTTAGTTCAGGTTCATGAATATTTAGCTTTTATGAATGCTAAACACTTGTGGCGTAAGCCATAACATCGTAGAGTCAGGTTATTAGTAATTAGTAGACTTTGATATATATATAATGATACTCGAAAATATGACTTGTTTTATATAGTTCATAGTGCGGGTTGGGTGGTTAGGTACTGATAGATGTGTGGTTTTTTTTACTGCTTATATTCACTTATACGCGTGGTACTGTGTGTATATTTTTATCAAGAGTTAACTTATTTTTTGTATAATTTCAGGATTAAGAGAGATTTTTGTTGTATTGTTTAGTATGTTGGAGTAGGATAACTTGTATATTTCAATTATCTGGTGGGAGATTTGATTAGTTAGATCGAGTATGGAATGAAGTTTTTTTGTAAGATGGTGGTGAGCGAGAGAGGGTGTGTTAAAATTTAGTAGGTATAGCGTTAATTCGTTCAAGTTATTATGAGTTATAATTGGTGGGGTATCTAAATTTTTGTAACATATTACCATGTTAATGAACATATCAATGTTAGAGATATGCTTGAAAAATCTGGCGTGAAGTAGTTTACGTTTTGTACTGAGGTTTTATGGTACGTTAAGGTGGCTCGTTGAGTGTTTAATGTTAGTGTTAGTTCGTACGTATGGTGTGCTAGTTTTGTCGTTGTGGACATTTATAATTATCTTAGTTTAGGCTATGTTATGTTAGCTTTTATTAATGTAAAACTTTGTTTACGTTAGTTTTAGTATATTGTATAGTTTACCGAAATGATTACTCGAAATGTGTTATTTCAATTAGATCAAAAGTTTCATGGAGGGAGGGTTTCGAGGGGTTGTGTGTTGATATTACTGATATTACTGATTTACTGCTTTAAATCGATTAGGTGGACTTATTTACATGTACTATGAGTATGTTTATGTTGAAGAACGGTTTTTTATATAATTGTTGGATAAAACTTTCGTTATGTTTACAGTAGTTCGTTAAGTCTGTGATGATGAAGTAGACATGTTTATGATTACGTGTTCAATGCTAAAATTACGTTAACTATTTAGTATATGCTGTAATGCTATGAGTTTGAATGTAGGTTGACGTTTTGTAGCGAATTGTTAGATTACTGTGTTTTACTGGTGTTAAGTGTGGGAATTTTTAATCGGTCTAACAGCTTCCTTATTGCATGGCGATAAGTATAAGCTAAGCTTAGTATTGTACATTCAATAAATAGGTTAGTTACATTATTGATGCTATTGTTAGCGTGTTGTTAATTAATGTGAAAACTTATGTTAGCATATAATCGCTGGTTAGTAAATAAAGAGACTATTTTTGTGCTATGATCTATATCCTTTATATGCATACTTCCGACAATGGCGATTCGTTATATACCCAATAGTGTTTATCATGTCACAATAATTAAAAACCATTGAGGTTGTTAAAGTAAAGTCGGAGACGGTGTTTGTAAAACTCGTGAATATTACGTTTTGACGCTGATGCGTCGTTAAAGTATGGAATTTGTAATGTTCAGTATGGTATTCGCTTGGTCGTAGAGTGTGGTGATTGTTTTTCACTGGATGAGCATGTATATTTCTTAGTCTTTGGTAGTGCATGTTTGTAGGCTTATTCGAAGTGTTGAAAACAATTGTTACTTTTATCATATTATTCGTTGTTAGCATATAAATAGAACTTATCTTGTTTGTACGTATTGTTATTTCCGTAGAATATTACTGCGTGATTAAGGGTGAAGCCTTGAGATCAATAGATCAAAAAGTCAGGGACAGGTGGGTTTGGGGAGGGGTTGATGGTTGATTTACTGACATTTACTGAACATATACTGCTTTTTTAGGGTCAATAAACTTTTACATCTTACTATGATATTTTATTCAAGAACTTATTTTTTATAGCTAGTTGGATAAAACTTTATTTTATGTTAGGTTTAAAAAAAACTATGTTTGCAATTATTGTTGATGAATAATGTTATTTTATCTTTGTATGTTAAATTTATTGTATAATTACTTATGAGAAATGTAAAAAACTTGATTACCTAGCAATATTCTGCTTCTGATGATTAATGATCAATGTAATATGACACGATTTTTGCTAAATTTAACTTGTATCATTATATGATTAAACGTTAATATGTAGATAATGACTTGAATAAAGAGATTATGAATAGGTTACATTTTGCATGCAACGTTAGTGACTTTACTCGGTGTTAACGTGTAGTGACTTTGTTAATGATCAAACACAGGTTATAGTCGGTGATTGTAAGTTGTGTTATGTCGTTGTTACATTATTTTCGTAGTTTTCATGTTATGCGTATTGTACATTTATTGATATGGAAACTTTATTACGTTAGAGTATATCTGTCGATCAGTATTGATGCACTTTGGGGTGTTAAATTTTTAGTTAAATATTACCATGTTAATATAAAATTACATATGTTATGTTAGATATATTCTTGACAAAGTGTTGTATATAGGTTACGTTTATATGTATGCAATGTTAAGTTACAGATTACTTATTTGTTAAGTTGCGGACTTTGTAATTTTAACGTTTTCTCGTTTTATAGGTGTGTTAGCGTTTTGATGTGTACATTACGAATTATAGACCTGATGATGTATATGTTTAGCCTTTATTAATGTGAAAACTTTGTTACGTTAGCATTGATTGGTTTGATCATGTATAAGATTATGGTTTTTATGTTTTGAGTTTATGCAAAATTGAAACTCTAAATTAGTAGACTGAATACAATAATCGATAAGTCATGGAGGTAGATGGTCATTGATAGCAGTAGGGTGGATGCGTTGATTCACTGATTAGTAGTGAAGAACCTTACAATTTTTACTAAAAAATATGACTATAATTCAATAGATCACTAGATCACGATTGGACAGGAGGATAGAATGGATGGTTCTATTTACTGATTACTGCTTTAGGGTAGTAAAAATTACATTTAGGGTAATCACGATATATTGGAATTGATAAGATCACGAAAGACAGCGAGGGTGATTGATGTTGTTTGATTTACTGAATTTACTGTTCCAGAGTATGAAAAACATTAACATGTAAAATTTATAAATAGACTTGAAATAAAGAAATAGATCACGAAATGTAAGAAAGTGGGTGTATCGGTTGTTATGATGTATGATTTTATGTTTCTGGGCTATTGTTAAAAACAAGGACCAATTTTAGTAAAAAAAATATGACTTGAAATCAATAGCTCACGAGGATGGTAGGGATGGATGGGTTGATTTTACTGATTTACTGATTCTGATTTTGGGTATGTAAAGCGACATGACAATTTTTAGGAAAACAAATAAAATTGAAACAATAAGATCAATAGATCACGGAAGCTGAGAGAGGCGGCAGTTGGATTTTACTGATTACTGCTTCTAGCGTATGATAAAAACGTTAATTTGTAGTTATAAACAAAAGAATAAGAGAACTTTTAATTATTTATTTATTGTATCATTTTTTTCTTGATTATTTCTGAACACATCATAATCGAGATCTCAACGGTTCGATAACCTATATAAAAAAATACCAATATTGTTGATTATACGAATGTTATAAACTCGGCCACGCACCGGGCAGCCAGCAGCCGGTGCCGATGCCAACCTCCTCAGATTCCGGTACCAACTATCTTTCTAGAAATTCAAACCTGAATCTCTCTCCACCAAATTCAGCATTCTACTAACGACGTAAGCTTTTTAAAGGGGGTGGGGCCCCCCTTCGGGGGCCGCAGACGTACTTCGTCTATTGACGAGATTACTTCACCATAATAACCCCCCTCCTTATTTTAACCCGATATGATAACTCCAACCCCTGTAGATATATAGCGGAACCAGAGGCTGAGCGGAGCCGGAGCCTAAAAATCGATTCCTGTCAGGAATCGATTCTTGATTCACAACGATTACCTATCGAGACAGAATATCATTCGGCAGGAGTTGGAGCAAGATTCGGTAGCACGGAGCCGAGTCGTCCGGAGTTGGCAACCCGCCAGACAGAAGAACTAGGGGTTGAGCGGAAGGCGGCTCGAAAAAATTGAATTTCCTCACGAGTATTCAATTTTTTCACGAAATATAATAAGAATAAATTAATAATAAATAATAATAATAATAATAAATAATACATAATAATAGCTGCGTATTACGGTTTTGATCAATCGAACAAGGTGTTATTGAGAGCTTTAGGCCTAATTCTCGAGCTCGGAAGGGAAGCGGAAAAGGGCACGTAGCGACAATATTTGCGTTCGCCGTCCTGGGGGCAGCTACCCCGCCTATCATACATTCCTAGCGACTTGAAAACTCGCCATGAAAGATTAGCCTTAAACACCTCAATACCCCATTATCCAAGTTTCAAAACGATGCTCTAATAGTTTTGAGAAATCGAGGTAAGATGTCAATCTGTCCTGATAACTACTCGCGTTCTTGTTGTTGTTATAGTTTTATAAGTGTGACATATAAAAGAGCATCATTTTCAAAACACTGCAACCGCTATGTCGTAAACGTTTCGTTTCACTTCTTCAGGATAAAGGACTTCTTGAAATAATTTCAAATTGATTTTTTCAACTGATATTTTCCCTTGATTTTTTTGCTCCAAAAATCATATTTTTTGATTTTTTGCTATTATATATATATAATTTTTTTAATTTTTTATTCAAGTGATTTAATCAATAGAAATAAAAAATTGAGGAATAATAATTATCATAGCAAGGCTTTGTTTCAAATTTCTACACTATAAAAAATGTCAACAAAAAGATAGTTTCACACATGTTTCTTTATTTCTGAATGTCAATATATTATCATATATTACAAATCAACACTACTTTGGAGTGCGTGTTTCATTGTTAAGACTAATAAGCCCTATTTTAAAGATTTTGAACTCAATATCAGGTCCCAGGATTAAAAAAATCAATACTTAATGAAACTCTAAAAAAAGTTTGTTTACAAATATATCGAGTGACTTCACGATTCTCAAAAAAATCCAAAAAATAAAATGAAGTTCTTTTTCTCAAAAAATCCCAAAAAATTCCCCAACCCTGATTTAAATTATAAGGAGAAACCCACTGGTTCATGCAGAACGATCCCCTAGATCTGGTAGACTACTTCGTCGCGACACCTCAGGGCCCCAAGGGTGTTAAGCTGTTAAAGCAACGAATTGACGCTACGAAATCGCTTTGTAAGCAACAAAAGATCGGTCCACTTGAAAAGCAATACCTAGAATCCAATGCGTCCATCGTCACAGAGGGGTAAAGTTAGGCTTACAAAAGACAACCGATATTTACTCACGGTCCCATGAATGAGAAGTCTAGGAGAAAAAAGTCTAAAGTGCCAGTTGGGCTGGAGTAGGTGCGGTGCAGAGGTAGCGAGCATGGGTCGCACTCGAAAGACTCTTTCATTACAAATGCAAAAATACTTCATGAGATGGATGGCAAGAATTGCGACTTCAATCTACGGAACATCAGAACTCTTACCAGTGTCCTAATAAGGTGCATTCGTCATCCCGGCTTCTGCGATAGTTTGGTCGGGTAGCTAGCTTAATCCATGGTGAATGAATCATTATAATTAAAATCCTTCTTCAAAACTCTGATCTTTGAAAATGTAAGTTCAAAAGACAAATTGGTATAAGTTTATTATGACTTCAAGTTTATATTGTAGTTTCATAATTATGACAGCAAAATGCTCCGTAAATTATATTGCAAAATTGAACATTTTGTTCTTGAAAGGTTTTCAATAAATATCGACGAAACATTTACAAGCATTCTTTCGAAATGCAGCAGAACTCCTTGTCATTCTGTTAATGAAGATATGAGAATGTTCTCATAGTGAAAGCAATGGAAAATATGAAAACGTATATTACATACTAGTGAAATACCTCATAACAAAATTAAATAAATCTTTGTAAAGTCACTCATACCATCAAATATCTTATTCAAATTTTTACGAAATTTGGTAATTAAATTAGAGTATTAAGGTCGCCTTGTTAGATTGTTCAGGATATTATCAATATTTAACCCCACTCAAAACATGCTCTAGAAAAAGAGATTTTTTCACTCTGAAAAGCTTTAAACAGACAATTTATCATGCCTCAGAGCAACCTAAAAAGAAACTTCATTATGAGTGTTCATATATCGCTAAGGGGATGGAACAATGGCAACGATGGCATGTCAATGAATGTACCTACACCCCCAATGCTCAAAGGGAGGTAATTCTCAATGCTATCGAGAGCGATACTATCTAATTATACTATATCATATAATATACTATATATATATATAAATTAGTATGTTATTGAATAAAATATAGATATAGTATACTATATCATATATATATAATAATATATAAACCTATAGCCTCTAGATTTAGAAACATCCGCATTCGCGGATGTGCAACATTAAATAATACCGTTCATCGGATGTGAAATTAGACATCCCGAAAAACAATTTATGATATACGACCCAAATATATACTTATAGCATATATATATATATATATTATACTTATATATTAGTATAATATATAATATAATTATATATAATACTATATATAATATATATATATATAGATATATTATATATATATATATATATATATAATATATATATTATATATAGATATATACTATATATATATATATATTTATATATATATATATATTAATATAATATATTTATTGTTCTCTCAAAGAAAGTCCACCTTTATTGCTTCGGAAGGTGAGGCAAAAATCCAGTTGTTAATTTTACCAGTTTTACTGAGATCGCTCTGTTAATGCTCTATTTTAAACCTTTCAGATAGGGATCCTTTCACAGCCGAATCCATTCCGGAATAAACTTAGAAAAACTCAGCTTTGTTAAATTGATTTAAAAGCTAGCTTTGAATTCACTCCAAGCCAATTGTAGATCCAGTTAAAGAATGATGCCAGCCGAAGAGCTAGGCACAAGCCTAGACTCAACGGCAGTACAAAATACGACCAGACCAAGGAAATGCTTGGAGTCTTCCGCCGCTACAGTTCAGTGTAGGTGGTTAGCTGTTCCTGTTAGTCAGGTAGCTGCTAGGGAATTGTGAACCCGACGGCCAGCCACGCGTTTTCTTTCACCAGGTTGGAGAGCCAGAGTGGAGCGAGGGAAGAGTGCATGAGGAGTGGAGAAAAGGAGACTGTTACAGAGGGTGTTGAAAGAGGAGGAGAAGAAAAGGGGGTGAAGATGGGAGGGAATGCAGGGGGGAAAGGGGAGTAGGGAACGGAATACCTGGAGGATGTGGAAGGTTCCGGAGGGTCGGCCTCTAGTAATGCTGGCTTTAGACGGTTGATTCAGACCACCTCTGTTCGCGTAGGGCGTTGAATGGTGAAGAATTTCACTGCCCTGCTCAAGACTTTAAACGGACGGTCAAACCGAGGCTGTAGAGCAGGCTTGTGAGCATCGTGACGAACGAAAACGGGTGCATGTGGCCAGGTATCTCGGAATGAAAGAGTGGACTGTCTGGTGTCTGGAAGGTGATGGTCCCCACGACACAGCACAGTTCTTCAAACGGGTGAAGTAGGGGAGAGGATCCGACAGAGGTGAAGGGGAAGATTGAAAAAAGAATTCATCTGGCAAGCGTAAGGGAGAGCCATAGACTAGTTCCGCGGCTGTACATTGAAGATTTCCTTTGAGGGCGGAGCGGATGCCCAAAAGCACAAAAGGAGACCCTCAGTCCATTGCTCATGCTGGGGGTGAGCGGCCAAAAATGCCTTAAGCTGGCGGTTTCTATGATTCCATTTGAAACCGGATGAAAGCTGGTGGTTCTGAAGTGCTCAGAGCCCAGGAGGCGCATCAAATCTCTACAAAGGAAAGATTCAAATTGTCTACCTTGATCAATGGTCACAGTTAGCGGTACGCCGAAACGCGCAACCCAGTGAGTCATGAAAGCTTTAGCTGTGACTTCGGCAGTGGTGGTTTTAAGAGGAATGGCTTCTGGCCAGCGCGTGAAGCGCTCAATACATGTAAGGATATGTTGATGCCCATCAGGAGGAGGAAAGGGACCAACAATGTCTATATGTACTTTCTTAAAACGTTCTCTAGGGGGATGAGACTCCCCGATACACCTTAGAATGCTGACAAGGAAGACATTCACGAGTCCACTTTTGTACATCGGTATTAACACCGGGCCACACAAATTGGGCTCTAATCAGCTTTTGAGAGGCCGCGATACCGGGGTGAGAAAGAAAGTGAAGAGCAAGAAAACAGGTTTGCGGAAAGCAGGAGGAACGAAAGGACGGGGAGCATCAGTAGAAGTGTCACAGAGGAGTTTCTTCTCAATGCTCGGAAGAGGAATCCACCTGAGTTGCAGAGAAGAATCATGGGGAAGAGAGGGTTCTTCTGATGACTGTGCAGTAGCCATGTCCTCGTAGTCAATGCTGGAGAGTGAAGATATGGAGGTAATCTCGATGCGTGAAAGTGCATCAGCCGTGAGGTTATCCGTACCTGGGACATGGTGGGTGTCTGTCGTAAACTGCGAAACATATTCCGAATGACGAGCTTCTCTCGGTGAGTGTCTTTCATTTCGAGATGCCATGGCGAAGGTGATCAGCTTGTGATCAGTGAGAATGTAAAATTCCCGACCTTCCAGAAAGTATCTGAAGTGTTGACTGCTAGGTAGATTACAAGCAGTTCTCTGCCGAAGGCGCTGTAACAGGTTTCAGCAGGCTGTTGCTTCTTTGAAAAGAAGGCAAGAGGAGACCAAGAACAATTCGGGTGTTGCTTCAGGACGCCTCCGACCGCGAAATCGGAGGTATCAACCTGAACGCGAGTTGGTGCAGAGTCCTGTGGGTGGACAAGGAGAGTGGCATTCCGCGAGTGCATCTTTTGCCGAAGTGAAAGCAATACTCCACTCTACCTTGACCGAGACACCTCTTTTCTTCGGGCGGATGGGCTCTGTGAGAGGACGAAGGACAGCAGCTGCTGCAGGTAGAAAGGGATGGTAGTAGTTCAGCATCCCGAGAAACTGCTTCAGTTACTTCTGCGTCTCGGGTAAAGGAAAAGCACGAATGGCGGCAACACTCCCTTGGAGGGGGCGAACACCTTCAGAAGAGACTGTGTGACCAAGAAACGAGAGAGAGGGTACACCGAAAAGACACTTCTCCGGGGTGATGAGGATACCGTATCATTTAGTCTGGAGAAGACAGCAGAAAGGTGCTCCTTGTGTTCCTCTTCAGAGTTGAAAGCTATAAGCAGGTCGTCGATGTAGGCCCAACAGAAGGGTAAGACTATCAATGAAACGCTGGAAAGTTTGAGCAGCATTCCGTAAACCGAAGGGAGTTGTCAAGAACTCAAAAATTCCGAAAGCTGTAATCACGGCAGTCTTGTGAACATCCTCGGGTGCTACAGGGATCTGGTGATAGGCTCGGACCAGATCGATTTTGGAAAATATTGTAGCACCACTGAGACGGGACGCGAAAGACTGGATGTGGGGGAAGGGATAGCGATCTGGGACATTGATCGCGTTGAGACCCCTAAAATATCCACAGGGGCGCCAGTCCCCAGGGGTAGCTTTAGGGACAAGGTGTAAGGGTGCAACCCAACTGCTCTTGGAAGGTCGAACGATTCCCAGCTCAAGCATTTGATCAAACTCAGCATGAGCGGCCTTCAGCTTCTTTGCGGCGAGTGTGTGCAAAGGTCGGCGGACCTGTGGTTTCTATGTGGTGGAGGACTGAATGCTTAACTGGGGCAATTGAAGAGCAGGGGTGCAGAAGAGATGGAAAGTCCTTCTGCAGAAGAAATGGGAGGATGAACAGCGGAAATGTTCCTACTGCAGAAGGAGAGATGCTGCCCTTGGAGAAAAAGGTGGTGTTGCCATCCACTAAGCGTTGGCTCCGAAGATTCCGAAGATCCACCAGTAGGTTGAAATGGTTGAAAAAATCTGCGCCGATAATCGGTTGAGTGACTGCAGCAGCTGTGAAAACCCATCGGAAAACCTTCCAGAGGGAGAGGTAGAGGGTGCATGAACGTTCATTCGAAGTAGCAATGGCAGTACCGTTCCCGCCGCACAGGAAGCGGGTAGGTTGAGTACCGGGAGAAAAGAGACTATTTGAAGGGAGACAAGAAATCTCAGTTCCTGCATCGATAAGGTAGTGGCGCTTGGTGGAAGGGTCGAAAACACGCAGAAAGCGGTGCCGAGCAGGGGAGCCAGTGTCCTGTACCGTTTTTAAGGACTGTCTGCAGAGTTTCACGAGAATGTGCACGGCTGAACACATTTACGGGCATACTCCTGGAAGGTGCGGTGATAGTAACACCCCAGCGGTCCTCCTGGCGGAGGGTGACCTTACACCGGGGGGTGTTAGTACGATGCGGGGTGGGAGAGCGATTGCGGAGGGTGAGGAGGCGTAAATCCACCATAATAGCCTCTACATTCCTCTCCAGTTGGGACAGCTTGTCCTCTAGAGCTGGAGGAAACTGAGAGAAGCTCCTGAAGGAGGGGGAAAGGTATTCAGAGTATGAGCGATAACAGGAGTGTAAGTGGGTTCTGAACCGGTAGAGGTAACAGAATGAGGAGAAATAGAAACAACGTGAGGAGGCTAGTATGGCATGACTCAGTCAGCTGCCTCAGCAAAGGCCCGCAGGGACAAAGCGGGATCAGTGGTGGCCACTATGCTTTGAACTTGTGGAGGCACATAAAAGTTGCCGGAGTATGACCTCCTATCTGGGAGATGAATAATTCCTAGATAGCAGCTCTTTAGGGGTCCTGTCTCCTAAGGATTCCCCCTCCCCTCAGGAGCTGCTCCAACTAGTCCTCCATAGAAGATGAGAGGCGTGCAAGGAGCACTTCTTTTAGAGAAGTGTAAGGGGTAGAAGAGGCGGAAGCTGTGGCCAGGGCGTCTCTTACCTTCAAGAGGGGACCTTCTGGCAAGGCACGCAACAGCAGGTTGTACTTCTGAAGCTCGGTATAGTCTGCGAGTAAGACGGCTTTTATCTGCAGGAGCCACAGATCGGATGCTTGGGAAATGAAGGCGGGAAAAGGACGGGTAAAAGCCATTTTGTGGGACAAAAAGGAGGAAGACAAGAGAAAACGAGTATGAAAAAAGAAGATTCCTTGACAATACCAGTAAGAAGTGGCTGAACTATTTGTGTGTCTGGGGGCCTAGACTAAGCATAGGTATGTGTGTCTATGTGAGCGGGCCCATGGGGCCCATGCTTTATATACGGCCATGTATATATATATATATTATATATTATATTATATATATATATATTATATAATATATAAGTATATATATATATTTATATATTATATATATATATATATTATATATATATATAAAGATATATATATATATAAATTATATATATATGTATATTAATATATGTTTTAGTATATTATATATATATATATAATATATATATTTCATATATAATATATATATATATAATTATAAAAAGAAAGAATACAAAGTAATTATAATAAATTTAAATATATTAAGATATATAATATTATATATATATATATATTATATATATATATGGTATATATTTATTATATTTAGTTTATTAATAATATATATATATATATATATATATATATATATATATATATATATATATATATATTATATATATATAATAAAAAATATAAAATATATATATATTAATATATATATATAATATATAATATAATATATATATATATTAATATATATATATAATATATATATATATATATATATATATATAAATTATATATATAATATATATTAATATATTATATATACTATATATTATATATATATATATATATATAATAATATGATATATATATAATATATATATATATATATATAATATTATATATATATATATATATATAATATATATATATATATTATAATATATATTATTATAGTAATATGTTAGAGTATATATATTATATTATTATATATATATATATATAATAATTAATAATATATAATATATATATTAGAGTGGTTCAGAAGTACTAAGTAAAAAATTCAACTTTCGAAAATTATTCATGCGCATTAATATTATTGTTCCTCTTGATGAAAAAACATTTCATGCAAAATTTCAAACGAATCAGATAATATTTAGAACTCCATCATTGGGGTTGAAGTTTTAGTAAACTTAGGGGTCCTTTGGGCCACCCTAATATATATATATATATATATATATATATATATATATAGTATATTTATTCTCTATATTTTATATATAGTATATATATATATATATATATTATATAATATATATATATATATATATATTATTAATATATATATATATATTATATATATATCATATATATATATATATATATAATATATATATATATATATATATATATATATATATATATATATATATATATTTATTCTAGGTTCTCTTTTCAGGTAAAAAAAACACAATCATGTCTGAAACACGCTCTAAAACTGCTATTCACCTCATCGGCAATCCATTAGAAGATTTTGGTGTAAGAATGCTACCAACCAGTCTAGAGGTCCTAAAAGTTTTTTTTTAATTATCGCATGAAGGAAAACATGTCTCAGAAGGATGCTTTGAAAACTGTCGTGCAGAATCTTTGTGATATTTTGAAAAGAGCTGGGATTCCAGTTAGATTGGAGAGAGATATTATCAGGAAGATGAATTCATTACTGGAAAATCTGCACAAAGTATGCGTTATATAAGAAAAGTGGGCTCTGCCTCAGAATTCAGAGAGGTTGCTTTTGTGAGTCAACATGTTCTCTTTGATAATCGCA
>JABUQX010077744.1:35000-45000 GCA_015478945.1 Trachelipus rathkii
TTATCATATTATATATATAATATTATATATATATATTATATTATATATAATATATATATATAATATATATATATATATGTATATATTATATATAATATTAATATATATATATATATATATATATATTAATATATATATATATATATATTAACCCTTGAAGAGTTCCTTTAGTTAAATTTTTTTTTTTAGACTAATGTGTACCCAAAGGGAGACCGCCCCGAATGTGCAGGAGTCGGGGCCTCGGCCTTCCGGGAACGACAGGGTAGGACTAATTTCCCCTCCCGGGGAGGGTCTCCGGAACTCCCGCTCTTTGTAATTTGTGTCGCAGAGGTTCCTCCACCTCCCATAGGGGCTTGGAAAACGTCTCCCCATGTTTCCCGCGTCGGCTCAAGCCCCTAATGGGCACGTGATATATTATATATAATATATATATATATTATATATATATAATAACTATAATATATATATTATATCATGGCCCATTAGGGGGTCTGAGTCGACGGGGAACAGATTGGGAAACTTTTCATACCAGTAGGGGAGGGGCGGTGGACTCCGCGAACACCCAAATACGAATATTACTATATATATATACTAATATTGTAATATATACTAAATATATATATTATATATAATATATTATATAATAATATATATATATATAATATATATAGTATATTCTTCAGTTACACCAAACCGCTCGGGCAGAGCCCTAATCTAGGAGGGGGTGTGCTCAATTTTTGTCTGAGCAAAACGGAGCCAAGAAGAGAATAGCTCCACACTCAGCCGAACCTGCCATGACGAACCTGGGTTTCCTCGCTTAGTTGTGGTCGAGTGCTTTCCCGCTGAGACTACCGGATTCCTATTCTTGGTGCTTGAATACTTCCTTCTTGACCTAATACTGAGCCGACTCCTCGAATGTACATTCTCTTATAATTAAACAACTAAATCAAAAATGTTGTTGGTCCATTTATTTTACTTAACATATATTAAAAAGAACCAAGAATTAAATTTTGCTGCTCCTCCGTTGATTAAAATAGATTTTAATTTTTGTTTAAATTTTATAAAATTTCGTATTTATAATTCCTTTCTTTAAAAGTTTTTGCACAATATAATTAAATGTTCACTCAGAAGCCATCTCCTTTCCAACACTCAAACTTCGAGTCCCTCGTTGCCAGCTCTTGTGTTTCTTGTTTTCTCTTTCGAATTGCTTTCTTCTAATTTCTTTTTCTTTTTCCACTCTCTTTTCATGCGTCCGCCGTCTCGACGCAGTCAGTCATATATAATAATTTTAAATGAATTGAGTCTACAGGAGAGTTTTACTCTCTCATCGCCGGGAATTCGAATATTGGACACCGGCGATGCAAGTGTTAATAATAACGGATTTTACCGGATGCTCTTATACCACTAGGCCATTCACGTCCCCAAAAAAGAACACGTTTCAAACGTAGTTTTTAAAGCACCCGGTTTTCTTTTAAAGCACCCGGTTTTCTCAGTACTTCAAAAGACCTGGCCCCATTATATATTATATATATATATATATAATTATATATATAATATATTATGTTATATAGTATATATATTATATAATTATATATATTATATTATATATATATAATATATATAATATATATATATATATATTATAGTACGGTATATATATATATTATATATTATATATATAAATATATAATATAATATATATATATATATTAATATATATATATATATAATATATACGGTATATATATATAATATATATATATATATATATGTATATATATTATCCTACATAATATATATATATTATTTTGGAAAATATTAAATTATTTTTTTTATAAATATTTATAAATATATATTATATATATATTATATTATATATAATATATATATATAATATAAATATATATACTATATATACGGTATATTATATATATATATATATTATATATTATTAATATATATATATAATATATTATATATTATATATATTATTATTATATATATAATATATATATATATATATATATATATATATATATTATAATACTAGATACCGGTATAAACCTACTATATACTATATATTATTTCCCCCACTTCTCACATCCATATCAACTACACATATACTATTATATAAAATAAACAATTTGGATAATATATATATAAAAAAATAAAAATAAAAAACAAATAAATAAATATATAACAAGAAATAAAATAAAGTAAAAATATAAATAATAAATATAAATAAAGTCGGTATGTAAACTACAATATTAGATAATAATGTAAAAAAAAAAATAATAAAATTAAATATTTAATATTATAAAATAATAAAAAAAAAAAATAAAAAAAAAATAAATAGATAAAAATATAAAATAACATTAAAACCATAAATTTATAAAATATTATCAAAGAATCATAAAATAATATAAAAAATAATATACTATATATAAATAAAAAATATTACACTGAAATAATAATATAAAATTTAAAAAAATATACAAATAAAATATTGAAAATTTTACAAAATTGTGAATATATCCGGATACTATATATATATAGCGTAATTTATCCGGTAATTTATACATATAACTATCTTTATATATAAAATAAATAAATAAAATAAAATAAATATAAATTTAATATATAAAAAAAAATAAGTAAAAAACTCTAAGATACAACGACGAAGAAATAAAATAAAAAAGAAAACATAATCTATATAAAACACAAAACATAATATAGGACTTTAAAATATTAATCTTGTACATTCAAAATTGTAAATAATATAAAATAAATAACTAAAAAAAAAATTCTAATATAATAAATAATAAAACTAAAGCAAAAAAAAAAAAATAAAACAAATATAAAAAAACGTAATCACATCAAAAAAAAATATTATAAAATATATATATATATATATAAATATAATAAATCATTATTATTATACAAATAATATATATATATATAAAAATATAATAAATATAAACTATATATATATAAATAAATAAATAATATATAAAAAAATAAATTATATATAGCTATATATATAAAATAAAATATATATATATATAACATATATAATAATAAATATATGATAAATAAATAACATAGAGATATATATATAATAATATAGAGAATATAATATATATAAATAATATTATATAATATATATAATATAAGATAATATTTATACCATTACGATAATATAATAATAAAAAATATATAAAAAATATAAAATATATTAATATAAAAAAGGATAAATAAATATAAATCCCATAACAATAATATAATAAAAATAAAAAAAAAAAAAAAATATATATATATAATAAAAATAATATATATATATAAATTTAATAGTATATTTACTATATATTCCCTTAAAATATATAAAGGAAAAATAATATATTATATATAATATATAAATAATAAATATATATATATATTTAATATATAAATAAATATATAAATTATATAAAATATAATAGATATACTATATATCCTAATAATAAATATAATAATTTAAGTAAATATAATATAAAATAATATAAAATTATATATAAATAAATAATATATAAATAAATAATAAATAAAAATATATATACCTAATATCTATAAAATTATAAACTATATTAAAAAAATACGGTATCGTATATTATACTATTATATATATATATTTATATAAAAAATAAAACTACATAAATAATAATATATATATTAATAATATAGTAATATAAATATAAGTAAAAATACCTAGGTATGTATAAAAAAATTTACCTAAAAAAAAAAAAATAAAAATTAAAAAAAAAAAAAAAATATAAAAATAATAATAAAAATAATAATAAAAATAATATAATATATATATTACTAAAAAAAAAAAATAAAAAAAATAACATATAATAAAAAAAAGATATAATATACAGAGAGCTGGATAATAAATATACATGGGGGCAGAAATACTATATAGATGGGAATAGATATATAGATTCTATAGATAAATACATGAGAGATCAGAGCGTTCATAATATATATATATATTATCATAAAAAATATAAAATATTATAATTATATAATACTATAAAAAGTGTATAACATATAATTACCAATAAAAATATATATATAATAATATATTATATATAAATTAAAACATATATAATAAATATATATATAACAATATAATATAAAATATATAATAATATATATATAACAAATCACGGGCAGAGCCCATTCAAGGAGGATAATAAATAGATGAGAAGGAGATATTATATAAATCAAGTAAAGGAAACGGAGATGAAGAGAACCACAGAAATATAAAAAAAACGCAAGCGAACTAGCCTGGAGTCTAGATACTCAACACATCATAACACCATATCACTCAGAAAAGATAAAAATATACAATAGATACTATATAAGAATAGAGAAATCAATACAGGAAATAATTATAATAATTGGCTATATAGAATAAAGAAATATAAAAGAAAGTTGAAACAGAGCCCAGATATAAGACAGTACTCCCATACCCAGAGTGAGAGTAGAATATATGAGTAATCGCCCACAGAAGAGAAATCTCGCAGATCTAACACGACTCCCACTTTATTTAATGAAGGCAGCCTTAGCAACACTATTGTGATGTGAGGTTTAAAATCAATTTTTTTGTCATTATTTAAAGGCCAGAGGATGTTTATTCTGTCGACACACGACACACACAGCACCGCAGAAACGCTCCGCAACGAACACAAGGAGCTATTAGTGTTTAGAGAGGGAGATTTGGTAGAGTTTGAGTTTTCACAACGAAATGACACTTTTCACACAAGTTACAACCACCCGGCAATTCTATCAGATCAGCGAGAATAGAATTTTAAGAAAAGAGGCAATTCTAGAAGTAAAGAAGGAGCAAAAGACTGAACTAACCACACATTAGAATACACGTCGGTCTCAGGACTAAGAAGTGATAGTATCATTGCAGGAGATTTATAATATGAGCATCACGCACACACGCACCTCGCGCACCCACTACTCTCGACAGAAACGCGAACGCACAGATACTAAACAGTATCGATTAACAGATATATACAAGACCACAATATAAGAAGCATGCGCGTGCCATAGCCGGTCAAATGCTTGGATATTCAAGCGCCAACCCCGCAAGTTCCCGTAGTTCGCTAAGGCGGAAAACCATAATCGGTAAGATAGAAGTATATCGCCAGTAGACCTCGAGCGCCCGAAAGCCGTACTGCGATCGGAAAGAAGTGAATGATTCCAGATGATCTAAGAATGAGAGTTGAGGAGATTTTCAAAGATTTTAGATAGAATCAAGTGAGAGCTATAGGGTGATAGTTGGAAGGATCAGAGCGGCTTCCTTTTTTTCGGAATAGGTTGGACATGTGCGTGCTTCCAACACTGAGGGAAAGTGTTAGTATTGAGACATAGAGAATATAGTAACGAGGGGGGGGATAGCCGGAAGCACACTCCTCAAAACTCGGGGAGGAATGCCATCCGGGCACCCGCCTTCCAACGTTCAGAGATTTCAGGAGCCCATGCACCGTCAAATGTAATTCCACAGGCAAAGGCATAGGACACCTGAGAGGAGAAGGAGGAGGATGAGGAATACCAGAATCATCCCTGAAATAGTATATATATATATATATTAATGTATATAATTATATATATATATATATATATATACTATAATTATATATATATTATATATATATACGGTATATAATATAAAATATATATTATATATATATTATATTATATATATATATTATAATATAATAGTAATATATATATAATATATATATATATATATTACAGCTATACTATGATATATATATATATATATCGGTTATAAATATATATATTATATATATACTTATTATTATAATTATATATTATATATATATATATATATATTATATAATATATATAGTAGTATATATATGTATAAATTTATATATATATATATATATATAGTATAGTATAATATATTATATATATATATATATATATATATTATATATATAATATATATATAATATATATATTATATATAGCGTATAAATATATATTATATTATATATATATATATATATATATTATAATATATATATATATATTATAATATATATATATATATATTATATATATAATATATATATATATTACGGTATAAATAATATATATATATTATATATATATATATAATATTATATTTATATTATATATATATAATAATATATATTATATAATATATAATATATTGATTGTATAATATATATTATATATATATATATATTAATAATATATTATATATATATATATAATATATATATTATATATATATATATATATATACGGTATAAATATATATATATTATAATATATATACTATATATATATATATATATTAATATATATATATATATATATATATATATATATATTATATATGTTAATATATATTATAATTATATATATATATATATTTATATATTATTATATATTATATTATTAATATATATATACTATATATATATTTATATATATATATATATATAGTATATATTATTATTAATTATATATATATATTATATATATATATAGTATATATTATAATATATATAGTATATATATTATATATATATATATATATATATTATATTATATTAATATATATATATTTACGGTATATAAGTATATATTATATATTATATAATATAATATATATATATGTATATATATAATATATATATATATATATAATATATATTACAGTTTAAATATATTTATATATAATATTATATTAGATTATATTATATTAATAGTATAATATAAATATATAGTAATATATTATAATTAATATTTATTATATAAATATATATTAATATTATAATACTTATATATAATATATATATATATTATATATTATAATATTATATATATATAAATATATATATGATTATATATATATACAGTGGTCGAAGCGTCCAGTCATCTATTGATGCGGCGATGACTGACCAGATGAGATAAAAAATAAATCAATTCTTTTTCAAATTTCATTATTATTTTCATTTTCATTATATAATATATATATATATAATATATATATATATATATATATATATATATATATATATATATAATAATATATAATATATATATATATATATGCCGCTTGAAAAAGCGAATCAATTACAATGAATTAATAATTAATATAACAATGCCCAGGTAATCTCTATATTTGTCGGATCAATTGCGAGCACATTATCAGTATTATTATATAATGTTCACATCTCTACGCCAATCAAATTGCGCCCAAAATGTATAGTGATATAACATGGCTAGCTCATCTATAGATTTGTCGCTGAAGCCCTATTTGAACGAATTTGTTTCTTCTTTTTACTTAATAGCATAAGTACTCTTAAAAATTTCGTTCAAACTTCGGAGCTTCGAAATCATAGTAAATTATTAAAGAAATTGTAAATTCATAAATTATTATTAGAATCAGTGCAATAAAAATAAATTTTACTCTTTTTAGCAAAAATAAGTCTTAAAGTTTCCTTACTTAGAAAATACATATATTTATAAAGTACGAAATCTATAATGAACAGCTTCAAAATATTGGCAAAAATTCGTTTTCCTTGAAAGAAAAATGTATTTTAATGAAACTACTTTGAAAAAAATAACCTACAATATATTCATATATTATTATTATATTATGATTTATTATTATATATTATTATCATTGAATTTAAATGAATTTTGATTTTTTTGCTGGTTTTTATTTGTATTCTTCTTTCCAGTTCTAATTTTAAAAAATAAACTACTTCGGCTGCCCTCTCTCTCTCTCTTCTCTCTCTCTCTCTCGTCTCTCTCTCTCTCTTTCTCTCTTTCCTCTCTCTCTCTCTCTCGCTCTCTCTCTCACTCTCTCACTCTCTCATCTCTCACTCTCTCACTCTCTCTTTTCTCTCTCTTCTCTCTCTCTCTATACTATATATATAATATATATATATATATATATATATATATTATATATATATATATATTATAATATATTATATATATTTATAAATACTTTTGATAAGGCTTCCCACAATAAGGCTGATGAAGAGTTTTACTTCAATGTTGGTATAGGGAGTTTTTTTTTTTTTAGTATTTGTCACTACCACTCACGGCAGAGCCCTATTCAGGGAGGGGGGTGTTGCACATCCAAAGTTTATCCGCTACGCAAATTACGCAGATGAGCAAAAACGCAGGCTTTAAAGTGAGCTGAGATTAAACAGTAATAAGGAAAACAGAAGATGGAAGAGAATTCCACGAAACAGAGGTGGTGGGAAAGAAGGAAGCACCGAGGCGATTAGCCTGGAGTACCCAAGGTCCACACAAAACTCGTGGGCAGACACAGACACCTTGTGCTACGAAGGGCGCGTAATAGGTGGCTGGGACACGGGTGGTAAGTTCCCTCGAGCAGTTGCCGCTGCGGTACTCTATAGAAAAGAGAAAAAGTACCAACATGGCGCCGCAAGATAGAGGGTCAAATAGAACTGTATTTGTACAGGACAGTTTATAACGCCTTTGGCTTTTTGACTCATACCCTGTTCCAAACCGGGTAAACCAGAGCCCCAACGATATGAGGAACAGTACTCCATACAAGGGCGGATGAGACCCTTGTATTACTGGAGTAACTGAAAAGAGAAAAAAAGTCTCGCATCTAAACAGAACTCCCATGTTCTTTTGAGCCGCCCTATCAACACTTGTGATGTGAGGTTTCCAGAAGTTTTTTGTTTATGTTAAGCCCAAGGATGTTATTTTTCAACAAGGAGAGACAGAGACGTCGAAAGATAAAGGGAAAGTGGAAGGTGTTTTAGAAGGAGATTTGTAGAAGTTTGAGTTTTTAAAGAATTAAGATTTCACAAGGTTGAGGCGACCCCAATCGGAAATTCTATCCAGATCAGCGAGAATAGAAATCGGAAAGATTAAGACGAGATGCAATTCTAGAAGTAAAAGAAGGAGCAGAATTGAAATGAGCTTGAAGAGTGAAGGGTCGAGTCACTCGGCATGTGAGTGGATTAGAGTTTAGATATGGCAGGTGAGAGATCATTAAATTGAAAAGTAAGAAATAAATAGGAGATAAGACTGAACCCTGAGGAATAACACTATTGACAGAAAAGAAAATTGCTCCATCAACCACATCCGATATTGGAGTGACATGACAAGAAAGCTAGCCATAAGTAAGCAAAGAGAAGGAGGAAACCCAAAGGAGGGGAGCTTGGAGAGCAGTTGACGCGTGTCATACCCGGTCAAATGCTTTTCGGATATGTCGAGCGCCACCACGCATTTTCCCCGTAGTTCCTAAGGACAGAAAACCATAAATCGGTTTAATAGGAAGTATTTCGCCAGTAGACCTTGAACGCCGCAAATGCCGTACTGGTGGTCGGAAAGAAGAGAATGAGATCCGAGGCTAAGACAGTGAAGAGTTAAGAGTGTCTTCAAAGACTCTTGCTAGAATACAGTGAAGAGCTTAGGGCGATAGTTTAGAAGGATATGAGCGGCTTCCTTTTTCGGAATAGGTTTGACATGTGCGTGCTTCCAACACTGTAGGAAAGTGCTAGTATTGAGACAGTATAGTTGAACGAGGGGTCAGCACGTAAGAACATTCCCTCAAAACTCGGGGAGGATGCCCATCCGGGCCACCTCGCTTCTCTACGTTCATGAGATCGTCAGGAGCCCGTGTACCGATCAATGTAATCACAGTAAAGACATAGGACACCTAGAGGAAAAAGGAAGAAGGAGGAGGAATGCAGACATCGTCAGGTTGATGAGTTAGAGGAAAATAGAAGGCCAAAGAGATTGGCCTTTTAAGTTTGGAGAGTTAGCAAACCAGAGCCATTCAGATTGAATTTACAGAGGGGCATATAAGATGATTACAGAATTGTTTAGAGATGTTTTTGGCAAGGGTCACGAAAGACTTTTTGGGTTTAGTAAGGAGATCCTAGGAGGTAGCGCA
>JABUQX010077745.1:0-5000 GCA_015478945.1 Trachelipus rathkii
TTTGTACAAGAGAAGTATTCATTTGATATACAGATCAAACTTTATCATATGATTACTGACTCTTCACTCTCAAGGTATCTTCTACTCAAAATAGCAAGAATAGCTTCATAAATTACTTTCAAAGATATAGTCTTACTCAAAATTAAAGCAGATATTATCGGAAGGCTTGACACATTTGGCTCAAAATATCCTCTACTCATGCTAAATATTCTCTTTTATTCGGCACGCAGAACATAAAGAGGAGAAGATGGTAGAATATACTAAATATTATTTGTAGCTAATTTTAATTCATTTGAATATTGCATTCGAAAGAGGGAAATGTTTACCAGATGAAAGCGAGGGTTTACTTCATTTCCAGCAGCCATTGCTAATTTAAGGTCCTCAACCTAAATCATTCTGCTCCCTTCTGAAATATTTTGACACCCTGTCCACTCATAAGAAGGACGAAAATATATTTACATCTATATGCCTAATTCTGAGCACATAAATTTTTTTGAAGGACACGGCGACGGGAGCTTAAGGAGGGTCGAGTAAGAAATTAAGTAAGAGGGCATAGTCATCTTGATGTAGAATAGCATCATTTCAGTAAATAGGGTTGTTTAAATTTAATGAAATCGTGTTGCCACAGGAGGGTGTTATGTGGTTTCGATAACGAACTTTAAGAAAGGTTAGACATTTGTGCATAAACATCTAATATTTATAAAATCTAAATTTGATTTCATGAAAATTTTCTTAATTTATTGTTATTATTTCAGTTAAGGAAAGCGAAGCTAAATATTTCCAGAAAATTGTTTAGTGGAAAGCTTCTGGGCATAATTCACACAGAAGCTTGCCACTAAAAGAATTTTCTTAAAAATTAAAACTTTCTCAGCTTAGAAATTTTTTTTGAACTTAGAAATTATTTTTTTATTAAATATTTTGATCAAATACTAGATATTTACCGAAGTATATGGATGGAAATTTGGGTATCATATAGTATATTTTCGACTTAAAGGCAAATTGGTGGGTATTTTTAGTTCAGCAGTTTGGCAAGCCTAGGGTGCTTTGTGGACTTGCATGAGCATGTTTGGTTAGTGGGGGTTGACCTAGGGACAAGTCTCTGATAGGCCAATAGTATTAATGCGTTACTGTATCGTCCTCTGGATATTTGGTAGTGTTCTAATTGATATTCTCAAGAATTGTTTCTGAGATATAATTTAATTTTAACCTTTCAAATTTATATCGATTTACTCTAATTTTCGTGCAGGTAGTGTTTTAATCTTTCCATTTGCCTAGTTTATTTCACTTATACCTTTATTAATCATATGTAACTTAGTTATAGTTGAAATTATAGTTAGTTTTATTAAGGTTATAGTATAGTTCAAACGAATTTGATCTAGAGTTGTACGTCAATTTTTAGTTCTTCTTTGTTTTTTTTCATATTTAATTTATAAAGTTTGTTTAATTCTTAGCGAATTTTAGTTTGTTTTTTTTTTTAAATTTGGTTTTGAACTACTTTCAGTTTGGGAAAAATTATTTTTGCTCATTCATTATTAATTTTTATTTGTGTGTAAGAATAGCGAAAGGGCAGGGGTGGGATCGGAAGGGGTTTACTAATAAATATTCAAATATCCGTGGCCTGAATGCTAATTTTGAATATGTTGAACATCACCTCTCTACTTTTTATCACTATTATACTTAGATTGTTAGAGTTTATTTCTCCAATAAATTCTCCAATTATAACTTTTATTCAATTTCGTCTGAATGGTCGTGTATGTGCAATGCTAACATTAACAACTCTTCTAGATTGACGTAAACTTGAATTTTTACACATTCATATCGATGCTCTAATTTACAAGTAAAATGTTCTAAGATTGGTGGTATTGGTTCGAAAGGTTTTAAATCAATTTTTCAGTCTTTTTTTGAAAGCATCTTGGAAAATCTCACTAGACTATAACATCTCACCGAAATGCTGAGGTCCTCCATTTAGGGGATTGCAATGTACATCACACTGATTAATTGGGTCCTTGTCATACTGATACAGGTGGGAAGAAGGCTAAGCTATTCAATATTCTTAACGATCTGGGACAGTTGCTCAGAAAACCTACACATTTCACGCCCTAACCAATTCTTAAACAGGATCGACATGATATTTCATCACTACTCTTTCAAGTTATAAATTCAAAATTTTCTCACCTATCAGTAACTTTGACTATAATCTTGTAGCTCTTAATTATAATACTTTCTCTCCAGCAGATCCAACATGCCGTAAATGTACTTTCTGGCACTTTAATGGGGCTAATTATGGACAATTGCTTCGCATCTTTGCTAACTACCGCTGAAATGAATCCTGTTTTGACTCGGAGGACGCCTCGATCTCTGCTGAAGTAATAGGGGCTGTGATCACCGAAGGGATGAGCAGGATCATTTCATCCTCAACCAAAACCTTTTCACCCCAAAATCCATGATTCAGAAGAGAGACAACATCGAGCATGGAAAAACTCTCGTTCTCCTATCACTCTACTAATTTTCCTTCCGTTCGTAATAATTGCTGGAATATTATTCGGCCGACTAAGCTTACTCTCAGTAAACGGAAGTACGCTGACTTTTTTGGTTCTAAGACTAGTAAAAATTTCTGGCCATTTGCCAAAAACATCTCTAATAACTTCTTTAAATATGCCATTCCTACTCTTATTCGCTGATGGATCTGTAGATAACATTCCTTCTGAAAAAGCTAATATTTGGTCCCCTTTCTTTCATCTAATTCCACCATGGACGATTCTGGCATTCCTCCACAGTTCCTTCTCATCTCAGGTGTCCCATGTCTCTGCTGCCTGTGATTACACATGATCAGGTGTGTGGAATCCTGAGATCTATGAAAGTTAGAAAGGCTAACAACCCAAATGGTATTCCTTCTCGTGTTTTGAGGTAGTGTGCTCATAAACTGGTGCCTGTGCTAGTTCAATTCTCACTCTCTCTGTCTTAATACTAATACTTTCTCTTAGTGTTTGAAGCGCGCATATATTCATCCGATCCCAAAAAAGGGTAGCCGCTCTTAACCTTATAATTATCGGCCTGTAGTTCTCACTTTTATTCTGTCTAAAATCTTTGAAACTCTTCTCAATTCTCATTTCCTGGATTGTCTGGAATCTCATTCTCTTCTTTCCGATCACCAGTTTCACTTTCGACGCTCTAGACCAACTGGTGACATACTATGGGGAGACTTGTGTAGTGTGGCCCTTGATATATCGAAAGCCTTTGCTCGGGTATGGCACCCGTCACTACTCTCCAAGCTCCCTTCCTTTGGGTTTCTTCCTTCTCTTTGTTTACTCATGTGTAGCTTTCTTTCAGCTCATTCCATATCATCACTTTTGAAAGAGCGACCTCTTCCTCATTTACTCTCAATTGTGGTTTTCCTCAATGTTCTCTTCTATATCCTACTTCTTCCTATTTTTCATCAACAATCTTCTAAGCTACACTTCTAACTCTGTTTACTCTTATACTGACGACTCAACGATTCATTCTTCTACTCATTTTAAATCTGATTCCTCTTTCTCATCTAGACTTGATTTTCGACTTCACCTTTCTGATTCTTTTTTTTGCTGACCTTGATGAAATTTCTCGGTGTAGCCGCCTCAATCTTGTGAAACTCAACTTTTTAAAAACTCAACTTTTCCACATCTTTCTCTCAAAAACACTTCCCACCTTCATTATCTTTTTCGACGGCTCTAATGTCTTACCTGTTAATAACATAACATTCTTAGTGAACATAAAAAAAAATTATTTTGGAAACCTTATATCAAATTTGGTAGCGTGTACTGTAAGAAGCTGTGAATTTTGTTCGAATTGCAGGAATTTTTTTTCTAAACATTTACTCCAGTTATATAAGGGTCTTATCCGCCCTTGTATGGAGTAATTTTCTGATATTTGTGGTGGGTCCGATTCTACCCTCCTTTTGAATAGGTTGAGTCTAAGTCTAAAATACTGATAAACTTTATCCTACTTTCAATCTCCCTTGACCCTCTATCTCTGCCACGTGATGTTGGCGCACTATTTCTTTTGTATAAATTCTGCAACGATAGGTTCCAGAGGCTGTTTATCTCTCGTATATCACCGCCACTGCGCCGCCCTCGTAGCGTAAGGGGTTCTCATCTGAAACATGATTTTTTTTTGTGAAATTGAAATCCGCAGGCTTGCTTGTTGGTATTGGTTCCTCCTTCTTTCCAGCCACCTCTTCTTTGTGACACTCCCTACCATCAAATGTTTTTCCTACTGTATTTGATCTTCCATTCTTCAGTGGCCTCATCTGCGGTCACCTGAGGATATGAGTTAGATTAGTTTGGGAGCTTCTACTCTCTAATTTTCCTGTCCCTGGAAATGGATCTGCCAGTGAAGTAGTGGTAACTGTATATATATATATATAATATTATTTATATATATATATATATATATATTATATTATTTATATTATATAATATTAAGTATATTATATTATATATATATTGATATATATATATATATATATGTTTTATATTATAATTTATAATATATATATTATAATATATATATATTATATATAATATATATATATATATAATGATTATATATATATATATATATATATTATATAGTATTATATTTATATAGTGTATATATATATTATATATATATATATATAATGATAGATGATATATATCGTATATATTTATTATATAAATATTTAGATATAAATAAATTATATATTATATATTTATTATTATGATATATTATATTATATATATATATTATATATATATATATATATTATATATATATTGATATATATATTATTATAGTATATTTATATATATTGTTAGCTATATATATATAATATTATATATATAAATATATATATAGTTATTATATTATATATATATATATTATTTTATATATATATAGTATATTATATATATATATATATTATATATATATATAATTATATATATATATAATTTATAATATATATATATCAATATATATAT
>JABUQX010077745.1:15000-17500 GCA_015478945.1 Trachelipus rathkii
TTTAGTTTTAAAAAGGTGTTTTTTATCAATTGTGTTTCTGTATGTAGGAATGCAGGGGAGCAGATTTTAAAAGCACGAAGGTATAAGGATGAAAGGGTACCTATTTTTGTGTTGTGTGTGTGAGCGGAATACCAATGTATGTAGGAAGGATTGGAAGTGGGTTTTCTGTAAACAGTGAAAGAAGGTTTAGTAGTATGGTCTGAAATTATGAGAGTGTCTAGGAAAGGAATAGTGTTGTGGTTGGAGGTTTCCATGGTGAATTGTATGTCAGTATGTAAGGTGTTAATGTAATTTAGGATGTGTGTGGGGTTGGTTGCGTGAGGTACGGCAGCGAAAATATCATCCACATACCTTAACCACACGCAGCCAGAAAGAAGTTGATGAGGAAAGATGTAGTAATGTTCTAGTAACTCCATATATATGTTACTGAGCATGGGAGAAAGTGGGGAACCCATACTCAGTCCATGTTTTTGTTTATAGAATTGTTTATCAAACTGAAAATAGTTGTGTTGTAAAGTGAGTAGGATGAGTTGTTTCAGGGTAGAGAAAGGGAAGGTGAAAGTAATGTTATTGTCATTTATGTATTTTGTTAAGAGTTCTAAAAGATGTGGGACGGGGACAGAGGTGAAAAGTGACACAACGTCATAACTTACAAAAGTATGTGTTTTAGTGTTAAGAGATATGGTTTTGTTACAGACATCTGTATTTTTTAAGTGGGATGTAGAAATTGTACCTAAAAGGGGTTTTAACTGTTTTGAAAGCCATTGTGCTAGTTTATAAGTATTACTATTAGTGTTGGATATGATAGGGCGTAAAGGTGTGTTTTGTTTATGTGTTTTTGGTATTCCGTAGAATTGAGGTATGTTTGTCATATATGCTTTAAGTTGTGTCTGTAACTGAGGATGGTTTTTAAGTATGGTAGATAAGGAAGAGTTAAATATGGATTGGGAAGTTGAATTGGGATTTTTTGTCAGTTGTTCGTATGTAGGTGTGTTGAGTAATGTGTTGCATTTTGTAATGTAATCAGTACTATTTAAAATAACTATATTATTACCTTTATCCGCCCTGGAGAGTACAATGCTTCTATTGTTTTTCAATTTGTTCAATGCGGTATAAAACCTTTCTGGAAACCGGGCATCCGTATCCATGGCAACAGTGGTGAAAATTATTCCTTTAAGTAAATCAGTATTACAGTTGGGATTCTTTTCCATTTTTAACCAGGTTTCGAAATCCTGTATGCAACGGGGCCAAGGGTCTCTATTTTTGAGTGCAAATGACAAACCAAAACTTAGTAAATCTGTTTCATCAGATGTCAATCTATATGTGGAAAGATTCAAAATATCCTTAGCGTGTGCGTGAATATGCCAAATGCTCTGAGCGTAGATTAAATTAAATTTTCGTTTCAAAGATTGAGCTTTAATATAGACTGCTTCTTCTTTCTCTGTGTGTGCTCTGTTGATCATTTCTAAATATTCTTCGACTGCAAAAGGGTACGAAGTAAACCAAAGATTCTGAAATTGATGATATAGCCTAGTAGATTGTTTAAACTTAAATTTTATTTCTCGTGCTATTTTTTCGGTTTTTTCTTTGAGTATTTGTCTGAATATTCGAGGAAATGGTTCAGAAAAATTAGTTTCCATTGATCTTGGTATCATGGTTTTGGGGATTACCAAGTTTCTGGCACAACATTTAATAAATAGTAACTGCTGCCACACGGTACGAGATATCAGATAAATTTTTTTTATCTGCATATATGACAAACATACCTCAATTCTACGGAATACCAAAAACACATAAACAAAACACACCTTTACGCCCTATCATATCCAACACTAATAGTAATACTTATAAACTAGCACAATGGCTTTCAAAACAGTTAAAACCCCTTTTAGGTACAATTTCTACATCCCACTTAAAAAATACAGATGACTTCATAAACAAAACCATATCTCTTAACACTAAAACACATACTTTTGTAAGTTATGACGTTGTGTCACTTTTCACCTCTGTCCCCGTCCCACATCTTTTAGAACTCTTAACAAAATACATAAATGACAATAACATTACTTTCACCTTCCCTTTCTCTACCCTGAAACAACTCATCCTACTCACTTTACAACACAACTATTTTCAGTTTGATAAACAATTCTATAAACAAAAACATGGACTGAGTATGGGTTCCCCACTTTCTCCCATGCTCAGTAACATATATATGGAGTTACTAGAACATTACTACATCTTTCCTCATCAACTTCTTTCTGGCTGCGTGTGGTTAAGGTATGTGGATGATATTTTCGCTGCCGTACCTCACGCAACCAACCCCACACACATCCTAAATTACATTAACACCTTACATACTGACATACAATTCACCATGGAAACCTCCAACCACAACACTATTCCTTTCCTAGACACTCTCATAATTTCAGACCATACTACTAAACCTTCTTTCACTGTTTACAGAAAACCCACTTCCAATCCTTCCTACATACATTGGTAT
>JABUQX010077746.1:0-12500 GCA_015478945.1 Trachelipus rathkii
AGAAGAGAGATTTTGTTAAGAAGTTTGCAGGTGTTTTTTTTTTTTTTTTTTTTTTTAAACAATCCAGAGTGAAATAATTAATATAAAGTAAAATTAATTTTATATTATACTTATATATATATATTATAATTATCATTATATATATATATATTATATATATATATATATTTATTATATATTTATATATATATATATTTATATATATATATATATATATACATTAGTTAGTTATGTTTTTAATATTTTTTAGGTGTGAAGTGTTTAGTATTCAAAAGTTCAATTTGATTTTAAGCATTTTCACTTCAATTTATGAAATGTGTTCGAATTCATAAATCGATATGGCAGGCGTATTTTACTGGGGTGGGAATTTTCCTAGAGGTGATTCAATGATAATAATCTGGCGCGGCGTATTTCAATGGGGTAGAGGATTATTCTAGAGGGTGATATAGTTGAACAGACCTATAACGTATGAACAGTGGTTTTTTCGGTTAAAGTATCATTTACCGGGGATTGTACATATATTCTAAGGTTGGATGGATTATTTTAAAATCTTGGTACACCTGTGGGTAATATAAAATCAATGATTCATGTTCATGGTTGAATGCCCATGCTTCAGATTGATGTAAAGAGGGACGTTTTCTTACTACTTCGATATAATTTAATATAAAATATGCATCTATACTGGAAGGTTATGAGAAAATAGTCTGTGGTGGAGATGAGTTTTTATACATGTAACACATTATATATTTTACTATTAGTATTATGTATATTTAATAGTAACAATTTTTCATATCTATACTAAGATATATTGTATATATTATATATATATAGTATATTTTATATATATATAGTATATATTATACATAAAATGTTTTATATTATTATATAATATATATAATATTATTTATATAACCAAATGGTGGTAAATAGGGGTTTAAAGTGAATAATTGCGTAAGCATTTAAGCAGAAATTTCAAGTGTTTATATCAGGGTGGGGAGGGATCTTTCTGGACTTTGTGCTCGGCTATTCCCATTATGAGATTTTCCAAGCTTTAGGGTTCAGTAATCATATTTTTTACATACCTGAAGCCGTAAGCCGTAAGATATACCGCAAAAGAGGGGAAGGAACCATAGGACATTTGCTCCTACTAATTATAGAGTTACAGTTTTAGGGCGGGTTGTATAACATTAGATTTTACAGATTTAAGAAGGCAGTAATTCGTCAGGTACGCACTCAAGGGGATAGGGAGGGGGATCATTCAGGTTTTCTCTGCGGCTCAATGGGTTAAGGCTTTAGGGTATGCAAAAACATTGTTTTGACAGATCTAATCCGGTACGGAATCATAGACGTACGCATAGAGGGTTAGGGGTGGGGTACTTCAGGCTATTTGCTAACTGGATTATGGGGTGGGCTATAGGGTATGTAAAAATTGTTTTTACAGTCTAAAGCAGTAACCGTAATGATAACAGAAGAGAGTCGGGAAAAAGGTCATTGGGGCTATTTGTTCTATTGCATTATCGAGTTTATAGATTTAGGTTAGATAAAACAATTGTTTTTCTATAAAACAATGTTTATTTCAAACTTATGGCGGGTTTTTTAATAAGAAACTTTATTAGTGAACAGAATATTTGTATAAAAATAAATTAAAAATGGTTAGTTAAGATAAAATGTCGCTCCCCTTATAGAACGGAATTTGAAATACAGAAATGACATAATAAATTTACAAAACTCTCATAAGAATATTTTCATGTCCGGAGTATATTGGGCGCTGTGGGGCAAATGCGTGGTCTTATTTTAATTCTAGTGAATTCTGCGTACGTATGTATTTGTATTAGGCACCTAATAGGATCGCAACTGGTAACTGTTATATGAAGATGATAATTCATCATACGTTTAGATCCTGTCGTATCTTAGGATAAAGCTTGAGTAGTGTTTGCTAGATACTACAATATTGAATTTTAAATAGCCAGAAAAGTATTTTTCAGAATAATAAATATTATTCTCATGTAGTATTCATTATATAATATGTTGTGTCACAATCTGATGAATAATTAATACTATTCCGTAATCAAAACATGTCATATGAATAAAAAGGGTAAAGATTTATAGCTGATTGTTTAAAAGTATAGTTTTGATTATTTGTTGCATGCTTCTGAAATTGTTTGTAATCACGTAATTCACCATCAGTTAATATATATATATATATATTATAGTATTTATATATATATATAATGTATTTTATATATATATATATATTATTATTATATATATTTATATTATATATATATGTATATTAATATATATATTATATATTATAATTATTATATATATTATAAATATATATTATTATATATATATATGTATATTAATAATGTAATATATTTTTTATTTATATAATATACAGATAATATATATAATTATATATATATGTATAATAGTAGTATATATATATATAGTATAATATATTTAGGTTTATTATATATAATTATAAATATTATATATATATATAATATATTATATTATATATATATATTATTATATATCTTATTGTATATTATATATTATATATTTTATTATATATATATATATTGTATATATATACTATATATATATATATAATATTATATATTATATATATATATATATATATATTATATATATATATATATATATATATATATATGTTTATATATATATTATATATATTTATATATAATATTATTATATATATATACTATATATATATTATTATCTATTTATATATATATATATATATATATATATACATATATACATCATAGGTGGGACGCGATAACGAAAATGTTATCGCGATAACAATAAATATGATTAACGAAAACTTATATCGATACGTATCTCGCTAACTTGTGATAAAAATGATCGACCGATAGGGGATAAACGATAAATGATGAAATAAAATTTTTTATATATTTATTATTATAATAAAATGTTAAAAAAAACGACTAAAAAGTTTTAAAGAAATGTTAAAAATAAATTTATTTAGGCATTTTTCACCTATTTTATAGATTATTATATAAAATTTTCAGTTTTCTTTCCCGACACGTACCCAGAAAATATGGGAATGTTGTTTACTTGCTTTATATACTTGTAACTTTGGATATTTTATTAAATAAATTTATTTTTTTCCCTTTGCTTTTCAGTGTTTTTTATATAAAATTTTATTTCTATTTATTTATAATGTATGTAAAAAAGCCAAAGATAAAGGTTAAAGGATTTGAAATGAATCAAGAATTTAGTTAATTCAATTTATACAATATAAAATATAATACTAGTTTCTGGCCTTCTGCAGCATTTGTAATGTTCCTCATAAACATGAGATATTAAGTTTTCATCCTGCGGATTTTATGCTCTGTGATTTTTGCCAAGGGAGACTAATCGTCCACGCAGCGCTAGATCGGCATTGCTAGTATTTGTTACATTATAAGAGATAATAGCGACTTACGTCATTGTTAAAGCTAGTCTGACAGGCTGTACTGTATTTTGCCTGCAGCATTATTTGCGTGTGAGAAGCAGCTTTACTCTTGATTGATCTTATTTGATGAGCTGAAACTTGAAGTTAGTTAGTGTAATATAGCATAGCAGAT
This sequence comes from Trachelipus rathkii, assembly GCA_015478945.1. Classification (NCBI taxonomy): domain Eukaryota; kingdom Metazoa; phylum Arthropoda; class Malacostraca; order Isopoda; family Trachelipodidae; genus Trachelipus; species Trachelipus rathkii. Next base: position 3,624 of record JABUQX010077746.1, read on the forward strand.
GCTTGAGTGTAGTCTTCTTTTCATGATCTTTCCCTCGCTGTGCTGGTACTGTTGGCGTTCTCGATTGTACGACGCAATAATCTCCTAGTTATCTTGATCAGTGCTTTGATCTGGTCCTTATTGAACATTAATTCGTTCAAAGCCTCTTCACATCAGGCGAATTGGGTGGAAAGCGCAGTGGCAGGTTACACTGCATTTCAAAGGTGCTGAAGAAATATATAGTCTATGAGTAAAGGAGGTATGGACGGAGGGTGAGATGAAAGATTGGCATTGGTTTTGCAAGTCAATCCTTTTTTTTGGTCACAATGAGGGTGGGGATAAGGCAGCCAAGCACTGTTTCTCCCATTGGATTTGATCCAGTGAACGGCGACTGGTGATGACCTGATATTGAAAGAAATATTAATTTACTAGTTTCAAAATGGGCAGCATTACTCTGCATTAGATAAAAAGTAAAAAGATATAAGGAATTAAATAAAGTCTCGCTAATATTTAGTTTTTTTACCCTAGTATATATATATATGTGATACCCATCTTGATTATAGGTATTTATAAAGCAATTAATACAAATATCTATTTTAAATATAATATATATATATCTTATATATATATATATCTATATATTATATATATATTATAGTTTATATTATTATATATATATATATATTATATATATATATATATAATATATGTATATATATATTATATATATATATATTATATATATATATATATATATTTATATTTATTATATATACTAATATAATATATTATATATATATAAGTAATATATTATATATATATATTAAGTGATGCTATGAACATCGCTCTCGCGGAGCATCCGACATTATCAAAAGATCCGTCGCACGCATCCACGCTTTGGCCTGCGGATGTTGCGCGGATCTTATTGTCGAGATTTTTGATAAAGAATTTTATAAATAAATACTTAAAATTAATATGAAATGAAAATGAAAATGAGTTGAAGGTAATTCAAAACTGCTTGATATTCATATTTACTGTTATCAAAGAGTTCATCGCTTGGAATGGTACACTTATATGATGGAAAAGTGGTATTCTCATAAACCTCTTGCTTGGTTTTTACGCCCCCTAGATGTATTCAAAGTTAACATTCTTATTATTGGAAATGACATCATATCAACGATTAAGCTTTGAACATTTTGAAGAAATTGCACATAAAAACAGTGCTCTACAGCTTGTCTCGATGTAATACATACATCTCCAACTAAGGAGCCTTTTGAAACATCTTTAAATGAAATGATGACGGTTTAAAAGATGAAGATGTATTTAACTAGGGCTAGAAAAACGCTTTGTTTTTTTTGGAAATTAATGACTTCATACAATTGGAACTTACTTAGATCTACGTTTTAAAGGAAGTTTTTGTAAACAATATTAGAACAGTTAATCGTCACTTTGTGTTACAGTTGAAACTTCATCTGAACAGTTATTAATTGGCCACCTTTAAAGAAAAAAAGAATCTAACAGTACATACTTACAAATAATCATACAGATTCACTGGAAAAATTTTTACAGTCAGCGTGATGAAGAACACAACCGTTCCACAAAAGATGTGTGGAAATGATTGAAAATATCCCAAGAATAAATCGTACAATGATGATCCATATAGTTGTGTGGAAAGTTACGCCAAATATTTTCCCAAGCTGAGTAAACTTAGAGGAATAATTTGCCTGTCTCCAATAGTTATTCTATAGTGAAGAGAGTATCTTAGGCAATGCTGGGCTAAAATTGATGAAAAGAGAACAGACCTCATTAAAAAGGCAGAAATTGATGTTTCTCAAGCACAACTTTTATATTTGAATTTCAAATGTAGTGCAAAGTATAATTAATACATTGTCAATCTTTTCATTAAGGGGGAGGTTGGAGAAAGAAGGTTGTGGTGGCTGCTTTAAGTTGGTCCCGTCCGGCACCTGGTAACACATGTATATTAATAGATTGTGCTAAATCGATATTATATATATATATATATATAATATATATATTATATATATATATTATATTATTTATATATATTATATATATATATATATTATATTTTATATATATATATATATATAAATTATCGGAAAAAATGCATATATTTTGAATAGGGCTCTGCCAGCGAGTGGTAGTAACCTGTTAGAATCAAATATTTTTATAATATATTATAGTATTATATTTTTATATATTATATATTATATATATATATTATATATATTATATATAGAAAATCAACAGTTATCCGCATCCGCATCCGCATCTGCGGATGTTAAAATCAAACCTCCGATCAATCGCATCCGAGGATGTGAAAAATGACATCCGCTTGCTCATAATATATATATTATAGTATAATATATTATATATATATATATATATATTAATATTTTATATTATTAGTATATTAATATATATTATATATATATATATATATATATTATATATGATATTATATTATATTATATATGATGTATAATGTTAACCAAAAGTATCGCGTACCCCATTACTTGATTAGAGTTTTCTGGATAGCGATAACCTAGTTATGGATATATATATTTTTTATGGTGTTTGGAACAATAAATTTCGGATAATTATTATAGTTATATGATTTTTTATCGATAAGATAACCAAAAGTATAGGCGATAATTATCGCGATGATTTTCGCGATAAAGCGACACGTATGTATATATATATATATATATATATATCTTATAATTATTATCTATATATTATTATATAATATATATATATATATTTTATATTATATATATATATTATTATATATTTTATATATATATTATATTATTATATATAGTTATATATATATATATATATATATTATATATATGATTATATATAATAATATATATAAGTATATATATATTATATTATACTATATATATATATATATATATAATATATATATGATATTATATATAATATATATCATATTATATATATAGATATTTAGTATTATATATATATATATTTATATATAATATATATTTATAATATATGAAATATATATATATATTATATAAGTATTATATATACTTGTATATATATATATAATCATTATTATTATATATTATATATATAATATTATATATATAGTATATTATTATATTATATATCTATATTTTATAATATAGTATTATATATATAATAATATATATATATATATATTATATAATATTATATATATATATATATATATGTATATATATATATATTATGTATTATTATATATATATATTTTATTTAATATATATAATATATATATATATATATATATATATTTATATATATATATTATATTATATATATATAATATTATATTATATTTTATATATATTATATATATATATATATTATATATATATATATATATTATAATATATATATATAATATATATTATATTATATATTATTTATAAATATATACTATATATATAATTATACATACATATATATATAATTATCTCATTATATATATAATTATAATATTTATATATATATATATATTATATATATTATATATATACTATATATTATATAGTATATATATATATTATATATATACTATTATTATTTTATATATATTATATTATAGTATATAATATATATATATTAATATTATGTTATATATATTATATATCTATATATATATAGACTATATATGATATTATATAATATTATTATATATATATAACGTATATTTATATATATTATGTTATATTATATTTATATATTATTTTGATGAGGACCAGAACTATTATTCTAGTAGTAATGGATGACTATAGTATATTGATAACTATATAGTATTTAGTAATAGAATAAATATATTATTATATTATATATATATATATATTATAATGGCGTAATTTTTATATATATTTATTAGTTATTATTATATATATATAATTATATCTAAATTATATAATATATTATATTATATATATATATATATATATATATATATATATTATAATATATATATATATAAATGCCTGTGATAAACAAATTTATTCGGGCATGTTTAAGCATTAACAGGTACGATATCTATAAAAATTTTTGATGCTTGAAATTTAATTGGTAAAACTAATAATGTGAACTCTTATTGCATAATGTTTTGCATACGAATTTAAAGTTTTTCTTCATAAGATATGTGTTTAAGTGATGCATTGGATTAAGAAATTTGTTAACAGTTAATATTAATAATGTGACTATAGAGTGTAATTGGTATGTATTATGCGCGTGTTTTGGAACCCCACTAAAAACCTCTAAGCATAGGCTGTGACGCTCTACAGAAACATTTACAATATCTGAGCTGATTGAAGCATCTTTAGCCTGAATCAGTGTGAACTGATATGCTGTTGGACTTTGTACGCATATATTCTTCTAATGTTTCTATTGTTGTCCGTAAACTGATGATTGGTTGTAATTAAGAATATCGGCATTGGACAATGAGACACTAATCAGTATGACGAATAAGAAAGGAATAACAGGATGACTGATTTGTTAGAATATAGGCTTGTTGTGGCATTGTCTCTTTGAGAAATAATACTTTGAACAAGTTAATAAATTTGCTACGTATGGTAAGATATTAACGTCTATGTACAACTACAGATGATCCGTACTAGTATATACTAGCTACAATTATATAGATATATTAGTACTGGCTATGTACTATAAAGCTACAACTATTATACGATAAGGTCATGGAGTTTAGACGTTCACCGGATCTTTCTTTTCATAATTTTTTTATGTACATTCATACTTTCACTTAAATTAAGTTTTGCTATTGACCCTTACAGATTAATTGTTATATATATCTTATATATATATAGTTATAATATATATATTTATATATATATATTATATATAGTATGATATATATATATATATATATATTATATATATATATATATATTTTTATATATTATATGTATATTATATATATATATATATATATTATATATATTATATAATATATATATATATATTATAATATATTTATATACTATTAATATTAAATATATATACTTATATATAATATGTGTATATATATATATATAATATATTAATATATATATATTTTATATTATATATTATATATTATTATATATATATTAATTTATATATATTTTTTATTTATATATTTTTTATATATTATTTAATTTTATAGTTTTTTATATTATATATATAAAATTATATATATCTATTCTATATAATATTATTTATATATATATATATATTATTATATATATATATATATATATTATATATATATATATATTATAAGTTTATATAGTATATATATATATATATATAATATAAATATAATGGGAAATTTATTTTGAATCATTAATATTTTACTGGAAAATTTTTGAAGATTCAAAATTTCTAAGTTCGAAAAGTTAAGTTAAGTTCTTTAAGAAAATTCTTTAGTGGCAAGCTTCTGGGAATTAGCAGAAGCTTTGCCACTTAAGACATTTTCTTGGGAAAAAACTTACTTAATTACTTTTTTGGAAACTTTGGAAATTAATTTGGTGGGATTATGCATGGAGATTTTTTTGCGAAATATGAAGTGATTTAAAATATGAACAATACTATATTATAATATTAAATTAAAATATTTTATTATATTATAAAAAAAAGTAATTTATATAATTTATTGATTTATATATATATATAATATATTATTATATATATATTATATAATATATATTATATATTATATAATAGTATATGTAAAAAGGGTTAGTTATATATATTAATTATATTAAAATAAATTATTAGTATATATATATTATTATTTGGTATTATATAGTATATATATAATATATATATATAGTATTATTATACTATATTATATTATATATGTAATATATTATAGATTTAGTTATTTTAACAAATGTGTGTTCAAATTTACTTAAAGCGTAAAAACCATAAGTAACCGAGTAGGTTGGGCCCTTTGGGCATAGGGTCTGCTCGCGTTACTGCTTTACTGTTTATGTCTGTAAAACATGCTTTAACCTATAGCGTAAGACGTAAGGACACAAGGACGTAAGCCGTAAGGAACATAAAGTTTCGCCCAAGAGGTTATGGGGGGTCTTCGGTCTTTTGATATATGCTTTACGGTCATTTATGTCTATAAACAAAACTTTTAGCAAAAACAAAAATTATTTTAACAGATAATAAAAATAAATAAGTGTTAAAATATATGTACTATAAAATAAAAGATTACTTTAATAAATAAAAATAAACAAATTGTAAATTATTAAATATTAAAAGTAAAAACAAAATATTTTGAATAAATAAAATAAAATAAAATATTAATAATATGTTATAATAAAAATTAAAATAAATTAATAATAAAATATGAAACTAAAATAATATGAGGTAAAATAAAAATGGCACAGAATAGTTTGAATGACGAGTTATCGTCAGCAACATTAGGATAATAATAATATATAATATATAATAATAATAATAATTATAATAATATAATAATAATAATAATTATATAATAATAAATAAGTAATTATTTCTGATGATAAAAAGATAATAAGATATTAATAATATAATAATATATATATAATAATAATAATCAATAATTAATATATAACTATATATAATAATAAATAACATTAATACAATAACGTAACACAATATAGGTCATTATATAATATTCAAACCGTTTCTTGTGAATACGTGTATAATATAATAGATAATAATAATATAATAATAAAGTTAAAATAAAATAATAATAATCTAATATAATATATATAATAATAATAATAATAAAGTTAAAATAAAATATATATATAATATACATATATATAAATACCTTATATAATTATATATATAAAGTTTTGAAAAATAATTTAATAAGTAAAACTGAAATAAAAAAGTTTAGACCAATATTGATTTTTAAAAATAATATTTAAATTGTAAATATAATAAAAATTAAAAAAGTTATTGACTTCAAAATTAAAAAGATAAATATGAAGCCATACATTTACATGATTGTAAAATAAGAAATGCAAACATATACCTGTTTTCACTTAGAAATATATTAGGTTGAAGTTGATAAAAAGGAAATGAAGATTTTGAGATAGATAGTAGTCTTTAACTTTTAAAAGGGCTATTTTTGTAAGATGTTAATACAATGAGGGTTAGTTATGTCAACACCTCTAGTATACAAGTTTCATCTTTGCTATCTCTAAGAAATCTCTTAGATATGATCATTGTTCAGCCATAGATACATTTAATTTAGTATATGATGTTTCTCATTATATTATATATATTATATATATATATATATTATATATATATATATCTATATATTATTAATATCTATATTATATATATATATATATATATATATATATTAATATTATATATTAATATATATTTATTATATTATATTATATATTAGTTATGATTTAAACAAATGGTGTGTAATATTCTTTAAAGCAGTTAAACCATAACACGTACCGAGTAGTGGGCCTTAGGGGCATTAAGGTCTGCAGGTTACTGTTTAGCTTTTTGTCTGTTAAACAATGCTTTACACATACCTAAAGCTAAAGCGTAAGGCACAAGGACGTTAAGCCGATAGGAATAAAGCTGTTCCGCAGAGGTATGGGGAAGGGGTCATTCGGTCTATTTGATTACTGTTTAACGTCTTTGGGTCTATAAAACAAACTTTTAGTAAAAAACAAAAATATATTTAAGACAGATAAAATAAAATAAATTAAGTGTTTAAAAATATTTTATTTAAAATAAAAACTAAAATAAATAATTAAATAATTAGATAAGTAAAATTTTAAATATTAAACTAAAAAAATAATTTTGAAAATAATAATAAATAAAATATTAATAATGTTAATATAACAAATCAGATGACACAGGATATCCCTATTGACTAATAGGTTTTAAGGAATAACACTAGTACCAATTAAAAGAGCAATAATAAATATTAAAAATAATATTATAATAATAATAATTAAATGAATAATAATATAATAATAATATAATAAAAATAATATTCAAATAATATATATAATAATAATAATAATAATCAATGATAATAATAATGATAAACGATAATATATAATAATAATAATAATATAATAATAATAATAATATAAAAAATTAACAAAATATGATCATTTAATTATGATAATAATATATATATAATATAATAATAATAATAATAATCATAATATATAATAATATAATATAATAGATAATAATATAAATAATAATAATAATAATAAAAGTTAAAATAAAAATAATATAATAATAAATATAATAATAATTAATAAATATATAAGTTAGAAAAATAAATTAATAAGTAAACAAAATTAAAAAGTTTAAAAAAATAATTTTTTAAAAATAAAGTAAAATTTTAAAATAATAAAATTAATAAAAATTAAAAAGTTATTAAAAAATTAAAATAAAAAAATAAATATGTTATAAAGTAAAATGAACATAAAATAAAAAAAACACCATAGACCTGTTTGAACTTAGGAAAAAATATTTTAAGTTTGAGTTGGGATAAAAAGGACATGAGATTTGGAAGATGGACGTAAGTCTTTAACTTTATAAACGGGTATTTTTGTAAGATGTATACAAATGACGGGTAGTTATGTCAACACCTCCTAAGTATACAAGTTTCTCCTTTGCCTACATCGTCTAAGAATAACATTCCTCAGATTGAATCTCTGTACCAGCACACTTAACTTTACGGTAGAAAAGTTATGTTATCACTATACGTATCCCAAGTTTGTCCTTTATTAATTTTAAGAAGTACTCTCAGGTATGATCTCTCTGTTATGATACAACACATACAACATTCGT